>CAUYRT010048817.1:0-26567 GCA_963574885.1 Lepilemur ruficaudatus
GCCCAGGCTAGAGTGAGTGCCGTGGCATCAGCTAGCTCACAGCAACCTCAAACTCCTGGGCTCAAGCGATCCTACTGCCTCAGCCTCCCAAGTAGCTGGGACTACAGGCATGCGCCACCATGCCCGGCTAATTTTTTTTTCTATATATTTTTAGTTGTCCAATTAATTTCTTTCTATTTATAGTAGAGACGAGGTCTCGCTCTTGCTCAGGTTGGTTTCGAACTCCTGACCTTGAGCGATCCACCTGCCTCGGCCTCCCAGAGTGCTAGGATTACAGGCGTGAGCCATCGCGCCCGGCCAGAATTAAAATTTTTTATGCACCAAAAGACACTATTACGAGAGGAAAAAGACAACTCACAGAATGGGAGAAGATATTTGCAAATCATATCTTATAAAGGATTAATATCCAGAATATACAAAGAACTCACCAACTACAAAACAACAACCCAATTCAAGAGTAGGCAAAGGACTTGAATAGACATAGAAGATGTTCAGATGAGCACTGAGCACATGAGAGATGCTCAGCATCACTAACCATTAGGAAACTGCAAATCAAAACAGCAGTGAGATGCCCCTTCATACCCATTAAGATGACTATAACAAAATTTTTAAAAGTACCCCAAACAGAAAACAAATGTTGGCGAAGATGTGGAGAAATTAGAACACGTGCACTGCTCGTGGGAATGTGAAATGCTGCAGCCACTGTGGAAAACAGTTTGGCAATTCCTCAAAAAGTTAAACCCATGATCCAGCAATCCTACTTCTACGTCTATATCCAAAAGAATTAAAAGCATGAACTTGAGCAAATATTTATACACACATGTTCATAGCAGCATTGTTCATAATAGCCAAGAGGTGGAAACAACACAAGTGTCCATCAAGGGCTGAATGGATAAACAGCATGTGGTATACATATACAATGGAATATTATTCAGCCGTAAAAGGGAAGGAAATTCTGACGCGTGCTACAATATGGGGAACCTTCAGAACATTTTGTTAAGTGAAATAAACCAGACACAAAAGGACAAATACTGTATGATTCCACCTACATGAAGTTTCTAGAATAGTCAAATTTATAGAGACCGAGTAGATTAGAGGTTACTCAGGGCTTTGGGAAGTGTGAATGGGGAGTTATTGTTTAATAGATACAGAATTTCTGTTGAGATGATGGAAAATTATGGAAATGGATAGTAGGAAAAGTGGTACCATATCATGAATGTACATAATGCCACTGAGTTGTACACTTAAAATGGTAAATTTCATGTTATATATATTACCACAATTTTAATAAAATGATTACCTCTTAATTTCCGTGAGCCTCAGACGTCTTACCTGCAAAATGGTAGAAAGACTATGTGCCTAGACTGTTGTGAGGTCCAGTGAGACACTGCAGGAGGAAGGTCCCCAGACACATTAGTGGACATTAACAAGTCAGGTGCTGGCGTCTGGCTCCTGGCTCCACCACGCCATTTCAGCCAGACCTGAGGCCTTGGCTTTTCCAAGAAAGAGCTGGCAGTTGATTAAGAGACTTGAGCATATCCTTTTAGATCTTAGACTTTTCATTTCCTAGAACAGCATTTCTAAAATCGTTTACCCTGAAACACTTGTCCTAGTGAGTTATGCCTCAATCAAAACATGCAAAAAAGTTAGGAAATCATTAGACTTTAAAGGCTCTGAGAAGTCTTGCAATTTAAAAATCATATTTAATGTAGCTGAACCCAAGATTTTCAAAACTTCTTTGAGCATGAGTCTCTTTTTTCATGTAATATCTACAGACTGCATTTAGGGAACTGCTTATCCAGAGGCATTCAAATGTGAAACACCAAGCAGGCCTGCCTGGCAGGGGAGGCATACGGCCAAGCCGTGGAAACAGACATGCCCACAGTCCTGTGACTTCTTGCCTCTCATGCAGTGCACTAATGTAAGTTTAGTTAAGTTCCCCCTAAGTAACTCACTGATTTTCTTTATTCATTTACTTACGCACTCAGTAAAACTTTACTGCGCACCTTCCCTGTGTGGGTACCAGGAGAGAGAGTTGGGCCTCCAAGGCGCACCCCTTGTGGCACTCACAGCCCCGGAGGGGAAACAGAGAGTTGGCCAGCAGCTGCATGCCAGGGTGAAAGGGGCTATTTTATTATAGCAGCTGGGGCACCTGGAACTGGGGGGGCACAGAGGCAGCGCCATCTGAACAGTTGCTGCCAGAGGGTCCCCTAGCCCGACATGATCTAAAGAGCTAGAAGGTCCATGGAGAGATTGAGCTGTGTTTCTCCATTTCTCCAGGGACCCAAAGTGAAGTCTCTGAATGGATTTTCTAGGTATTTAGAGAAGAGACTTCAAACTGGTGATCTTCAGTCAGTTTGTTTAACTTAGATACAATCTTTAAGAAATAAGCTACCAATAAAAGAATGGAAGTTTTCACATTAAAATTTGGATTTCTTTCTTTCTTTCTTTTTCTTTCTTTCTTTGTGGTGGTGGAGGAGACAGTCAGATGCTCTGACATCTCTGGGCCCACATTCCAGGTATTGCAACTGTCTGAATTTCTCTGGTCCCCCACAATTCCCTCACTCCCATCAGCCTGCTTTTCTTATTTTTGCTTTATTCATTACATTTTATATCTGAACCTCATAAACAGTTGGGTTTATAATCTCTATTAAACATACTGCATCTCTAAACTGTGCTCCAAACATTAAATGTATACAAAAACATATACGTCCATGTTATTGGGGTTTTTTCCTCCAATTACAAAGGTAATATATGTTAATGATGAAAATGTAGCATGTCACCCCAATTCCCACCTCTGAGACTTCGTGGACATTGTCGTCAGTTTTTTATTTCTCCTGACTTCTTTTTCTCTCTGCTTGTGGTACAGCCAGATATTTTGAAAATAACCGATAACTGTGACCAAGTGTTTTTGCAGACTGGTGTAACACTTACCAGAAGTTTTCTGTGTGTGACACACAGCTCTTGCTTTCTAAACAATCAGCACTAACAGAGAATAGATATTTTTCAAAATACCTGGTCGTTTTGCTGAATTTGCCCTTTAGTTTTCACTTGTCAGTGTTTGTAGATCGTCTACCACTGGGTGATGCCATCAGAGTCATTTCTCCAGTGACTGGCAAGGTCAGGAGGGGTGGATGGAACTAGCTGGCTCTCATCTCCACTCTGGGGATAGAAAGGATGAGATCATGGCTTCTTGGTGTCTGAAAAAGCATCTTGTTCAACTGTCATTGTGTGTTTGGGTAAACTGGGGCTCACAGATGTTGTGAGACCTGCCCAAAGTCACACGGCAGTGGACCAGGACCTAAGAATCTGTTCTCTTCACCCTCTGGCCAGTGCTCCTTCCCTCACACTGGTGTTTTCCAGACATCAGTTATTCAAGCACTACTTTCATAATTTCTGCTGTATTATTCATAAAATTAAATATTAATACTTCATATTTTTTAAGTAAATTCACTATTTTTACATAAAACTTTATATTGTTACCAAAGATGGAAAACCATGATCATTTCACATTAACAGAAGGTAATTGTACAAATGAATAAAACAAAAACAAATAAAGATTGTTATTAAATTCTAGCTTGATGCTGTTGTCTGCCAAACTTCCGTTAAAAGGAGGCTGAGCAGAAGTTTAGGGAGGTGCCAAAGACAGGCTAGCACCTAACTGAACCCTTTTCTTCACCTAATCAGAAAAATTGGAAGGAAAATGAAAGAGGAATAGTTGTCTGTTGGGCGAGTCAATGTTCTTCAAAGTCTCATGCACGCACCACGGCACCCGTAAAATCTCCCGAGTCGGGGCGAGGCCGCTGCCTTCTGCCGCCAAGGCTGGCCCTGTGGACTGCCTCAGCTCACACCCCCGGTGTTGAGGGGACATGTTATTATTATTATTACCGTGGTCACTACACAAGGCAGCTGTCTTCAGGGCTCTGAGAGTTAATGTCTCTGACAGGTCTGAAGTCCGCTCTGAATCACTAACTTGTCCGGCATTGTTTAGGCTCAGACCAGAAAGAAAGTTAAAAACCAAAACCAAAAACCAAGCAACAATAGCAACAACTAAAGTCCACCTCTCGATGCAACAGGGCAGCTCTCCGTGTGAGGCAGAGCAGAGCTGTTTCCTGGCACCCGAAGGCGCAGCCGTGGAAGCGCCACCGCGTCTGAAGACACCTGTGGGCCAGACTGCCCCGCACCCTCGCCCCTCTCCAGCCATTCTTCCCTGCTTCGCTGTGAACTTTCTGTCCTACCCGGTAATTAGTACTGGCAGCCTCATATTGCCTCTTTTGTTTTCATAATTCATTTACTTTTGATGATATCATAAAGATGTATAAATTCCGTCCCCCTCCCCTTGACGTCCTGGCCCCACGCCCACATCCACTAATACAAAGACACTAATTGCTCCTCGCTCTTGTGCCAGGCGTTTTGAAAACATCTTTGGCTAATGGATGGAATTAACCTTGTTTAACGTACAAATCAGCAGCCTAATTTGCCATGAATCCCGACTCCGTGGCTCCATGACTATGGCTGGGAGGAAATGACTCCCCGCTCTCCCCGGGCCACACTGGGAAGAAAATAGCTGGTGCCAGCATTAGAGGAGCCTTCCGCGGGGCTCCCCCACCTGTGGTGGAATTGTCTGCCTCAGGCACACGCGTCTCTTCTCACCACTCCTCAACTCCAAGGCCCCTAGGGCCAAGGGCAGCTTATTCATGACTGTGCCCCAACCTGGCACAGCCATGGTGCGTAGGAAGTGCTGGGACAATCCTTGATGGGTTCATCGAGTTGACGCTTCTAAATGGAGCATCCATCTACTGTGTGCCAGGCTGAGTCCTGGGCTCTGTGAACCCAGCAGGAAGCTGAGCCTCTTGGTCTTATGCAGCTTACCTTCTGGGTGGTTAAGCAGCTAACCGGCAAGCAAATATGTGCATGTCCTGTATATGTAAGATGTCACAGCGCGGTAAATGGTATAAAGAAAATAAAGCATGGCAATGGCAGAGTGAACGGGCTGGAGGGGGAGGAGGACTTGAGCTGGGGAGGCTGGGAGGCCTCACTGAGAAGGTGACATTTAAGCTGAGACCTTGTCATGGGTGCCTTTGGTGCAATGGTGGTCCACTGGTACCACCAGGCAGGCTGTCCCAGAGGCCACTAAACAGAAAGACTCATGGACCGAACATAGATGCTGGAACCACAGGGTTTATTAAATCCTTCTAAAACATACAATGAGAAGCAAGGGGAAGGAGGCTGGTCAGTACACTCAGGACAGGGTGCTGCGAGTGGAAGGCCCACTCTGCCCCACACGTGCCAGCCAGCGTTCCTGTGCCCTGTCTTCCTCTTTGCTATGTCTTTTTCCCTAAACCTTCCCTGCTGACGGGCCTCAGTTTCCATGGCAGGCGGCCCTACAGTTAATAAGCAGCATGGGCCCACTCTCTTCCTGTTCCTGTGGTCACATCTACTCCCTCATTCCCACCTGTTGCCTGGACAACTTTTGTGACAAGGACGTGGAAGGGTCATTTCTCACATTGTAGAACTGCAGCACTTTTCCATCACACAGCTTCTTCTGGGGAAAAAAGAATCTCAAAAGAGTGTCCTCTGATTAAAGGTCAGAGTGGCCTTATTTTTTTTTTTAACTAAAACAAAGTGAATGAAATGTTGAGGTCCTAAATTGTCACTGGCTGAGTGGATTTGACATTTGAAGCTATACCGGGGAAGAGACGCAGCATGTGAGCTTGGGGGTCAGACGCACCGAAGTTCTGATGCTGAAAGGGCAGGGCGGCAGCCGCCCCAGCCCTGCTGCCCAGCCGGGGCGGCACCCAGGCTGCTTTTTGTCTGCAGGCTCCTCTTGGCAGGCTCCCTGGCCCTGCTGCTACCTCGGCAGGTGCCACCATCCGGAGTTTCTATAGAAATAGGCTGCTTAAGGTGTGCCTGCCGCTGGGCCCTGAAAGGTGCTGCTGCTGCTGCTAAGGTTGGTCTTAACTGACCCAGCATCTTTGGGTCAAAATTCAAGATCCTAGGCAAGCCCACCTGATTGACCAAACCTGGCCTCTAAGAACGGACTTCAAGGATCTTAAAATTCAATGCAGGAAGAGCAAATACACACTAGTCCGGCCCCTGGTAGGAAGTTGTTGACCCTCAAAGTGGAAGGAGTGTAGTTCCTCGAAGTCGACGTAGAGAACAGCCAGTCACCCTGCCCACCCGAACACCAGGACAGTGATGTGCTCAGGGAAACTTCTACAGTGATGAGCCATTGTATGTTAGGGTCTGTTCCTTACAGCTCTGCCTACCCTAACCACGCCAGGAGCCAGACCACCGAGGACGTGAAACGAGGATTAGGAGCCTACACTCCATGCAGAATCCAGGGCGGAATTTCACGGTGAGGAGTCAGAACTGCAGGCTTGAAATATGGGCAGAAACACCTGGAGAGGGCTTCGTCCCAAGAGAAAAGGGACAGGCCAGGTACTAAGTCTGGGGCCTAAACTCTGCGTGAGGGTAGGATTTCTTATAATTTACCTTTTGAAGATGAAACATAGCCTTTTGGTGAAGATTAAGTTGCTCAACTAAAAAGCTTGTTGAGAATAGGGGTATGTGAAGTCCAGTATGGTAGGCTATAAAGTTGCCCCCCAAAGAGATCGGGTCCTAATCCCTGAAAACTATAAATGTTATGATACAAGAAGAAAGAGGATCTTTGTGGATATGATTAAGATAAGAAATTTGAGATGGAGAGATTATTCCAGGTTATCTGGGCGGGCCCTAAATGCCACCTCAGGTGTCTTTCTAAGAGCGAGGAAGAAGGGGAGGACTCACGCAGAGCAGAGGCCGTGTGCAGATGGAGGCAGAGACTGGAGCGGTGCAGCCACAAGCCCAGGAGCGCTGGCGGTCACCAGGCTGGAAGGGGCAGGGAATGGATTCTCTCCTAGAGCCTTCAGAGGCTCTTGATTTTGGCCTAGTGGTATGGACTTCTGGCCTCCATAACAGTGAGAGAATAAATTTCTATTGTTTTAAGCCACTCAGTTTATAGCAACATGTTACAGGAGCCATAAGAAACTGAAACACCCAGGAAATTACCACAGGGGAGAGCTAAAACGGATACAGTAGAAAGAGTGGGTGCTTTGGATAAAGGTAGAACTAGAATCAAATCCCAGCTAGTGTGACCTTCAACAATGATATTAACATGAACATGGGTGACACATGGTACATATACAGCCACTTCCCCTCCCATGCCAAGGCAGACATGACTAGTTGATACTGGCATTCTTTCCCAGATACGAACACAGGTGTCTTGGCAACCACCAGAAATAACATGTGAAATTACAGTGACCATTCCTATAATGACACTAACTACCATCCCTTGGGTATCCACTATATGAGTATTTTAAATAAAAATCTATTTAATTTTTTCAACAAACCAAAGAGACACTTTTCTTCTTCACCTCAATTTGCAGGCAAGGAAATTCTATTAATACCTCATGGAGTTGAAGTGACATTTTCCAAGGCACAAAGCTATAAAGCAACAGACCTGATACTCACAGTCAGGTCTTCCTGACTCCAGATCCCATTCCACTATGATGCGGGACCAGCCGCTTTGATTTTCCAAGCCTCGGTTTCTTCTCTGTAAAATGGGCTGCTGCTCTCCACTTCAGAAAATACATGTGAGGTTTCGGTGAGATCACTACAAAGGCAGGGCCCACTGGAGACTGTGGTTTGCACAAAGCTGTGGGCAAACGTTAGCTGCCCAGGCCCCTTCGTTGCAGTGCCACCGGGACAGAGCCCACGAGAGGCCAGCCACGGTCAGGCCAGCCTAGAGCCCTGACCCGGCAGCTGAGACTTAGCCCTCTCCCTGACCTACCTCAACCTCCAGCGTGGCCTTCTCCTCTGGAGGGAGCACTCTTGGAGCCAGGAGCAGCAGGGTCACCATGACCTGGGACGGAATGCTCTGTAAGGCCAACATGAGCCCCAACAAGGAATTAGAATTACAAAACCAACGGTCTTTGAACCAGGATCTAACCAAAGATCAGTCACAGGGAGGCCTCAACGGTCCGGAAGTGAACGGCATTCTGACCTGTTGTCCCTGGAGCCTCTGGGGGCTCTTTTCCCATTTTGGGGGGCAGATTCAGTCAGAGGAGACAGCAGGGCTTTAGCACCAAACAGACCGAGCTCAAAGCCTGGCCTTGCTGCCTACTGGCTGTGTTGTCTAGGGTAAGCGACTTCACCTCCTTGTGCTTCAGTTCCCTTATCTGTGAGATGGGGCTATGAGTCCCCACACCACAGCATGCCATGTGAATCGAACGCCGCAGGTAACCGAACAGATGTTCAATGAGTATCAGTTCCCTTCATTGTACCCGCTTCCCCAAGGCCACGTCTGAACCTGCCTGCAGAGCACCCTGCCCTCCCAGAGACACATCAGCTAGATCCAGCGGTGGGTCCAGTGTCCATTGGGAAGGTGGGAAGGGCAGTAAGGTCCCAGGCAGGAAGGTGCTGCCCAGAAGGAAGGAATCGTGGAGATGGCAGGGCTTCCTCAACAAGTCCTAGTCCCCAGAGGCCAAGTCACGGCTCTCTCTGCAGCAGGGCCCTGGTAAATCCAGTCTCAAGTAGAGAAAATATAAATTGCATCTGCTATGGAAAAAGAGTGCAGTCATCTTTCTATTTTGGTATCAACAAGTTATGAACAGCAGGCTCTCAGTACAACAAGAAAACTACACTTGCACTGCTTCCTTATCACGATTCATCTCTCAGCAAATAATTACTTTCCCTCAGGCACCCTTACTCGAACTTTCTAATTATACCATTGTTGGGTTTTATGTCAACTGAACAATAATAAATCAAATGTGCAGCAGGATGTAGGATCACAATGTGCTGGGGAGTCAACTGTGGGAGGCGCACAGCATTAGGGATGGTGACGGGAGCTGGGACTTCCTCTCTCTCCCTAAGGTGTGCCTTGAGACAGGCTTCCCTTTGCTTTGCCAATTCTGCTCACCTTCAGACACCACCCGGACCTGAGGGACCCACATCAACCCACCTCTAAAATGGACTGAACAGTGATTGTTATCGTTTCCCTCCAAGGGGCCCTGAGAGGGGATAATTAATGAATGACTGCCAAATACTAGCAAATATATGGATAATGAGTAATTTCTCATCAACTTTTTTCTTAATGGCATTTGGCTTCCTTCTCTAAGGGACTTCTTGCTACTATCAAAAGCCAAGTTCCCCATCAGGGAAAGAAAGAGGGCAGTGTTTATTTTGTTTTGCTTTGTTTCTTTTGATCCAATGTTTGTTTAAGAACGTGCAGATTTGTTTGTTAATTTTTCTAGTTTCTTATTGTTATTGAGTTCTAGTCTCATTTTCTTGTGGTCAGAAAAGATATTTAGTATAATTTCAATCTTCTTAAATTTGATAAGAATCATCTTGTGACCTAACATGTGATCTATCCTGGGGAATGTTTTATGTGCACTTGAGAAGATTATGTGTTCTCTGCTGTTGGGTTGAAAGTCCTGTATATGTCTGTTAGATCCATTTCATCTATATTGTTGTTCAAGTCAGTCGTTTCTTTATTTATTTTATGTCTGGATGTTCCAGCCTTTATTGAAAGTGAGGTATTGAAATCTCTTGCTGTCAATTTCTTCCTTCAGATCTGTCAATATTTGCTTTACATATTTTAGTGATCTGATGTTGCGTGCACATATTAATATATTTGTAATTGTTGTATCTTCCTAGTGAATTGACTCTTTTTTTTTTTTTTTAGATAGAGTCTCACTCTGTTGCCCTGGGTAGAGTGCCAGGGCATCAGCTTAGCTCACAGCAACCTCAAACTCCTGGGCTCAAGCAGTCCTTCTGCCTCAGCCTCCCAAGTAGCTGGGACTACAGGCATGCGCCACCATGCCCGGCTAATTTTTTTCCTATACATTTTTAGTTGTCCAACTAATTTCTTTCTGTTTTTTTTTTTTTTAGTAGAGACAGGGTCTCACTCTTGCTCAGGCTGGTTTCGAACTCCTGAACTCAAACAATCTGTCCACCTCAGCCTCCCAGAGTGCAAGGATTACAGGTGTGAGCCACCGCGCCCAGCCATGAATTGACTCTTTTATCATTATATAATGTCCTTCTTTGTCTCTTGTGACAGTTTGACTTAAAGTCTATTTTCTCTGATGTAAGTATAGCTACCCTTGCTTTCTTATAGGTTATTGTTTGCATGGGTATCTTTTCCCATCTTGTCACTTTCAGGTTATGTGTGTCCTTAAATCTAAAGTGAGTCTCTGGTAGACAGCAATCACTGGATCTTGGTTTTTCTAAAAATTCATTCAGCCACTCTATGCCTTTTGATGGGGGATCACTTACATCTAAAGTGATTAATAGGTGAAGACTTACTCTTGACAGTTTTCTTAATGGTTTTTCTGTCTTTTTTCAGTTTTTTTCCCTCTCTTCCTCTCTTGCTTTCTTTGTTGTTTGATAATTTTTTGTAATGATTTGCTTTGGTTCTTTTCTCTTTACCTTTTCTGTATCTACTAGAGGTTTTTTCTTTGTGATAAAACAAGGATTGATTTAAATATCTTGTAGTTGTAGCCATCTATTTTAAGTTGATAATATTTTAATTTCAATTGCGTACAAGAACTCTACACTTTCACTCCCTCCACATGCACATTTTGTGTTCTTAAAATCAGCATTTACTTCTTTTTATATTACAAATTTAATGACAAAGTTTTGTGGTTATAGTTTTTACATTAGATTTAAGCACCATTTATGTACCACCATTACAGTGTTATATTATTGTGTATTTTTCTATATATTTACATTTATCAGTGAGATTTATGATTTCATATGCTTTTGTGTTGCAATTTAGTGTGTTTTCATTTCAATCTGAATAACTCCCTTAAGTATTTCTTATAAGGCAGGTCTATTGGTGACTAACTCCCTCAGTTTTTGTTTCTTAAGGAAAGATTTTATCTCTCCTTCATTCTTAAAGACTAGTTTTTCTGAGTATAGTATTCTTGGTTGACAGGTTTTTTTTTTTTCTTTTTTCTTTTTCCTTTCAATATTTTTGAGTATATCATTCCACTCTTTTTGGCCTACAAGGTTTCTACTGAGAAATATCCTGATAGTCATATAGGGGTTCCTTTGTATGTGATGAGTCACTTTTTTTGCTGCTTTTAAAATGCTCTTTTTCTCTGACTTTTGACAATTTAATTATAATGTGTCTCGGTATAGAATTTTTTATATTCAACCTATTTAGAGTTCTTTGGGCTTCTCGAATCTAGATGTCTATTTCTTTCCCTGGATTGGTGAATTTTCAGTCATTCTTTCTTTAAATACGCTTTTTGTTCTTTCATTTTTTTCTTCTGTAGCTCCCATAATGCACATATTTGTTTGCTTAAGGATGTCCCATAAATTTCATAAGGTTTTTTCACCTTTTTTCATTCTTTTTTTCTTTTTTCTCTTCTGACTGGATAATTTCAAATGACCTGACTTTAAGTTCACTGGTTCTTCTTTGTACTTGATCAAGTCTGCGGTTGAAGTTCTACATTACATTTTTCAAGTCAGTCATTGTATTCTTTGGGTCCAGAATTTCTGTATCATTCTTTTTTATGATTTCTTTTTGTTGAACTTCTAATTTTGTTCATGCATATTTTCCTGATTTTATTGAGTTGTCTATCTGTGTTCTCTTGTAGCTCTCTGAAATTCTTTAAAATAATTATTTTGAATTTTTTTTTTTTTTGGTCAGGCTATTCATAGACCATTTCTTTGGGGTTGATTCCTGGAAACTTACTGTATTCCTTTAGTGGTTTCACTTTTCCCTGACTTTTTGTGTTCCTTGCAACCTTGCATTGGTGCTTGCTCATTTAAAGAGCAGTCACCCTTCCAGACTTTACAGACTGGCTTTGGTAGGGAAAGATCTTAGCTTGCCAGTAGGTGTAAGGGCATGAACTGAATGGGGCATGCATGAGCAAGTAGCTCCAAGGTGATATCAGGGTGTCAGCTATGGGGGTGCATGGGTGTATTGGGTTCAGTGACTGTACAGCTGAGACAGGTCTAGGGGATGCATGGCATTACTGGGTTCCATGAGTGTGCAGGAGCACTGGGTTTGGTAGAGGTGCAGGATACTGGGTCTGGGGTGTGCACAGTGGTGCTATCTGGGAGAAGGTTGTGGCTGCACCAACTCTGGTGGGTACTAGGCAGTTGTAGCTGGGTAGGGAAACATGGCTTGTCTGGCTCAGGGGCATTCAGTGATGTGAGCTCCAGGCAACTCTAGCAACAGGGGCCCATGTTGGTGAGACTATAGGAATTCGTGGTGGCAAAGACTGCAGTGGCCCATGGCAGCAGTGTGGGCTGATGAGGTTCTTGGTGGCCAGAGCTGCTGGGGTCCTCCTATTATCCTTTCCCCCCAAGGAGGACCTGGTGGCTGAAGGAATCCCTCTTGGCACTGAGCAGCTTTGGCCTGGAGAATGGGGTGACACTGGTAAGATGGAACTGTTTTTTTCTATCCTTTTATATACAATAATCACCAAGATTGTTTTTGTTTTGTTTTTGTCAGCTTGGTTACTGCTTAACTGGGCTTCAGAGCTCTCCCAGAATTACTTTCATTTGTGGGTAACTGTCACATCATTGTTTTGTGGGATATGAGGCCTGGGACCCCCTAGTCCAACATCCTGATGATGCCACTGCTCATCACATGCCCATTCTACTTTGCTGGGTTTCATGTTACTGAGGGAGAAGGACTGGGTGGTTCTGGAAGGAAAAAAAAGGGCCCTGGGCCTGGATTCTCAGGGTGTACAGGAAACACTCTCATTTTAATGCCCTCTAATATGTTGATTTCTGTGCCCAGACACCCTGGCCACTGAGAGGAGGCCAAGAGAGGCTTCCCTGACATCTGCCATCAGCCATAAACTCTGGCACTGTCACCATCACAGAGCTGGGGTGAATCCTATCCAGACTCTCCAGAGTGAAGTTGGAGTCAGAATCCCACTTTGTTTATCGTCTCATAGAACAGGAGTCTGAGCTTTCTCCAGGGCCTGACCATGCTCTAGCCAGTTCTAGGTTTCCTGAGTCTGTGGCTGGGCAGAGACATGGACTCAGGTTCAGGAGCAGCACATAGGCCTGTCAGGGTCCTATTCATTCAATGACACTGCAGGTGTCCATCGTCCCTACTCTGTACCAGGCCTGTTGTCAGTGCTGGGACACAGGGATGATCCTCTACTCCTCAGGGTGCTCACATTTTAGTGGGGAAGACAGGAGCTCACTCTTATCTGTCACAGAACAACAGGTAGTGACAGAGGCCGTGGAAGGTACAGAAAGTATGCAAGGGAGAGTGACCAGCTCTGCAGGCCACATGGTATTTTTTTCTGACTGATTTTTTCTAAACTGGGCCCAAATACAGTACTGGGCAGTCATTCAGTATTTTCAGTTTGATTTGAAAAATATGCCTGGCACCTCCTGGAGACCCAACCCTGTGCTGGGTGTTAAGGATAGACACACGAGGAGGATATAGTTCTGCCCTCAAAGCACTCCCCTGAAGTAGGGGAGACAGACATAAAAACAGATAATCATGACATAAGCTGGTGAATGCCATGATTGAGGTGTGTAAAGGGTATTTGGCAAGAGTTGTAACTGAGTAGGAAGCAGTCACGGGCACCCAATGGACCCTGTATCCATTAAAGCCAGAAAGTATGACTCAATCTGCTAGGTCAATAATAATACTTTCCTTTTTAAACCTTCAGCTGACTTAACAGTGATTATGGACCAGGCACTGTGCTAATCACTTTTCTACTAGCTTATCTAGTTCTTATAGAAACCCTGCTGGGTATTAAAAAACAATAAGAAAATGATTTAACATTATATTTCATTAGGGAATTGCAAGCTAAAACAATAATGAGATACCACTACATTAGAGTGGCCGAAATACAAAACACTGACAATGCCAAATGCTGGCAAGGATGTGAAGCAGTAGGAACCTCCATTCATTGCTGGTGGGAAGGCAAAATGGAACAGCCACTTTGGAAGAGAATGTGGCAGTTACTAACAAAACTAAACACATTCTTACCATATGATTCAGCAATTTCACTCCTCAATATTTACCCACATGAGTTAAAAACTTATGTATGCAGAGGAATCTGCATATGGACGTTTATAGCAGCTTTATCCATAATTACCCAAACTTGGAAGCAACCGATATTTCCTTCAGTAGATGGATAAGTAAACCATGGTATATCCAGACAATGGAGTATTATCCAGTGCTAAAAAGAAATGAACTGTCAAACCATGAAAAGAAATGGATGAACCTTAGATGTATCCCACTAAGTGAAAGAAGCCAATCTGAAAAGGCTACAGGTTGCATGATTCCAACTCTATGACATTCTGAAAAAGGCAAAACTATGGGGGTGATAAAAAGATCAGGGTTACAAGGAGTGGGGGGAGAGAGATAAACAGGGGGAGCACAGAGGGTTTTTAAGGCAGTGAAACTATTTTCTATGATACTACAATGGTGAATACATATCATAATATTAATACATCTGTCAAAACCTATACAATGTGCAACACTACGAGTGACCCCTAACGTAAGCTATGGACTCTGGGTGCTAATGATGTATCAAGGGAGGTTCATCAGTCACAGCAAATGTCCCCTCTGGTGAGGGATGTTCACAGTGAGAGAGACTGTTCAGTGTAGGGACAGGCGGTAAAGATGGGAATCTCTGTACTTTCTGCTCAATTTTGTTGTGAATCTAAATCCGTTCTGAGAAACAAAGTCTGTTAAAAAATAGAAAAATGAGAATAGAATAGTTGTTCCTATTTCCTGAGGCTCTCTAATCGGCTGGGTAGTGGGTTTAGGGCTTTGGATTCACTTTGGTCTCCACGATAAACCTTGGAGGCAGGTACCATGCTCATCATCTTCTCTCACCAACAGAGTGATCAGGGCTTTCAAGAATTAAGGAAGGGACTTGCCCAGATTCTTACAAGCAGAGCAAGATCCAGGCTTCCAGTCAGGTTGTCCTGATTCAGCACCGGAGCTATTTAACCACTGTGCTAGACTCCTACTCTGAAGTCCAGGCCGTAATCTCATTTTTGGGACAGCCTGCGGCTGGTCCATACCGTATTGGCAGAACAACAGATTTCCTTCACTCACTCATTTACTGCTTTGGTCACCAGGTGCTGGCCCCCGCTCTGTAGCAGGCCCTGTCCAGTGAGTCACATGTTCTTTTTCACTGTCCTAAGAGGTAGGAACCTTGAAATACCTATTCTGCTCCCTGTGGCTCTGACCGCATGGATCAGATGTGAACATCGGAATTCCAACCAGTCAGCACAATGACCTGCCCCTTATTGGACCATTTGAAAGTGTGGCAAAGTCCCTGTAGTGAAATGGCACAGTGCCAAAGAATACCAGGACATTAAAAGACAGATAATGTATGAAGGAGTGCCTGGCACAGTTTGGAACCAATGAACCATCAGTTCTATGTGAAGCTGCACATTTGTCCTGAAGGCCTAGTCCCAGGCTGAGCCGCAGTGAGTTCTGGGTCAGAAGTGAGAGGGCAAAGTAGAGGACTTCTTCCAGTGTCCCCAGCAGCCAGGCTTTGGGTCTGACTTAGCCAGATCAAGGCTCCAATAGTCCTTCACTTTGGCTAGTGAGATGCAGCAGGGGAACCGGCACTGTACTCGTAGGTGTAGCTGTCAAATCGTCGTAGCTGTAGTCGTCTGTGCAGACAATTGAACACACATATATGAATATACCCATATGAATACCAAGGCCAAGAAACGCACCTTCGAGCCCACGCTGAGCTCCAGTACACCCTGGATAGTCGTTTGCAGTTACTTGGGGTGCTCTCTCTCTTTTTCCTGTGCCGTGCAGAGTTGCCATCTCTTCCCTTTTCCATATCATAAAGAGTTAGTTTCCCAGCACTGCATACCCAGACTGCCTGATACAGCTTGGATGTCTGTCTTCGTTAAACCTTACATGGAAATATCATCCTCAGTGTTGGAGACGGGGCCTAAACGGAGGGGTTTGGGTCATGGGAACAGATCCCTCAGAAATGACCTGGTGACACCCTGTGATGATGAATGAGTTCTCACTCTGTTAGCTCACAACAGAACTGATAATAAAAAGAGCTGGCACCACCCTCCTCTCTCTCACTTCCTCTCTCGCCTTAGGATCTGCACGGCCGCCTTGCCTCTACTCTGCCTTCCTCCAGGAGTAGAGCTCTCTGAAGCCCTTACCAGAAGCAAATGCCAGCACCATGTTTCTTGTGCAGCCTGCAGAACTGTGAGCCAAATAAATCTCTTTTCTTTATAAATTACCCAGCTTCAGATATTCCTTTATAGCAATACAAACAAAGGCACTGCATAAGTTCAAATGAGCTCCATCACTTCCTGACTGCGGGACCTGGGGAAAATTACTTAACCTCTCTGGGCTTCCATTTTCTCATCTGTAATGGAGAGAGTAATGACCCTCTTAGGGTCATGGCAAGCATTACATAATTTAATAAAATGCCTAGATGATTATCATTACTATTACATTGGGAAGAAACAGATGAAGTATCTATGTTTTTCTCTCCCAGGGAAAGAAGCCCAGGCTTGGAGTAGCTGTGTAGGAGTGGGGATGTAGCTTGCTGTCCTGGTTGTATACTGGTGATAACTGGGGAGGGGCAGAAAGAATTTGCTGGGGCTGGTTGTACCAGTGCTTTCCTTGCAACTCTAATGTGTTCCAGAAGGTACAGATCATGGCTTTTCACCTTTTCCCACATTCCAGTGCAGGTCTCCACATAGATTAGGTGCTCAATAGATATCTGAAATTAAATGAAGTTCATTTCTAGGCTTTAATTTCCATGAGGCATGGACTGTGTCTGGTCCATCTTTATGTAAGATTAAATAAAGCTTTGCTCCCGGTAGGAGGTCAGTGTAGCTTGTCGAATGAATACTGCTTGCTTCTGTGCGATGGATGCCACAGCCTGCAGGAGCACCACAGGTGTGACATTAGTAACGTAATGCGCTCTGGAAAGCAGATCATTTGTGGCGGTGAGGATTTTATATAAATGTGTATCTCATAATCTGGTAGGTTCTGTGAGATAGCAAAAAGAGGAAGGAGTGTAATTAAGACACTGGTGGGCACATTTGGGTCCACATTCAGTGGGCATAATAGCAGATGCTTTGCAGGATTATCCAAGGATTAAAGAAGACCCTTCTCTTAGTAACCCATAAAAGCATCTCTCCTTCCCAAGTGCATTTACTGAGGTCCTGGGTGCCCAGCCCGCGGCTGGGGCTGGGACGCAACCATGACCAAACACGGAGCAGCTCACCAATGCGAGGAAGATGGATGCGTGAAGGCCTAATTCTCACACCAGCCAGGACGAAGGGCTCTGTGTGTCTTCAACTCTATGACCTATCAATTGTGAGACGTGCTGTTGATTTAATAGCATTTTAGAGAAAATAATTGCTATATTACATATTCACATCCTGGTACTAGGAAGGATAAAACATGAAAAAAATTTCTGTTAGCACTGAAAAAAATGTAGCATGTCTTAACGTCAATATGCACAGGGCTGAGGGAATAGAAACGCTGGCAACTTGAGGCTGGGGAGCAGTCAGAGAACAGTAGTGAGCACTGCACTCCACAGGGCGGCTTCACAACATGCGGGGAAGGGACTGTAGGTGGGAGAGGGGACAGAGCCCTGGCATGGCCTTTAGAACCCGTGGACAATCTAAAGAGGGGACGGCAAGTGCTGCTGGAGGTTGTTCCTGCTCCTGGGGTCAAACAGGCACTAGACCCCCTGGAATGAATCAGAAATGTCTGGGTTCAAATCCCAGCTCTGCTACTCGCCGGCAAAGCTGGAGTAAACTTTCCGTGTTCTTTGAGCTTCTTTCCGTGCAAAATGGTCATAGAAGTCATTACTTCCGGCTGTGGTAAGGTTTACACAAGAAAAGAATGTGTGACCGTGCGGGGACAGGGTCTGGCACAGAGGTGGCAGGAAGGAGCTTTGTGTTCGACCCTTTTGCCCATTTTTGCCTCCAGCGCCCTGGGCTCCCCACAAGCAGGACTCCTGGAAAGGCCAGCAGGAGGCCCGGCCTCAGCCGGCAGGCAGCGCCCTCGCGGGAGGCCGGGAAGCGGCGACTTGCGCTCGCCCGGCCTCGGGGCGAGGACTGGGCCCTGGACGAGGGCAGGGCCGGGGCGCAGCCCGGGGAACACAGCGATGCCACTGCGGTCGGTGTCCCCGCGCCCCTTCGCCCTTCGGTTTCCTGCCTCTGAGTCCCCCTCTCTTCCCGTTCCTTGCCTCCCGGTCCCAGCCGCTCCCCGCGCACCGCGTCTGGCCGAAACTGTCGGACAGCGCTGCCGCTGCCGCGTGAACCAGGCGGGCCGCCCCGTCCCGTCCGCGCGCACAGCCTGCGCGCCTGTTCAGTGTCTGGGAGACTGACCGCTGTCAGGACCGGGCGGAGAGCAATTGTCACTCCCGCCTTCTCCTTTTTTGTTTCTTTCCCCTTGTAGAAGTGCAGTATGAATTGGTGTTTTCCGCAGAGTTCCTTCCTCATCCCTTAAAGCGATCCCTCAGACCACGGAGGAAGGCTTTGTGGATGCGGGCAGGGAAGGAAGACAGTGGCCCGTCCCTCTCTCCAGAGAGGGTTTGTGGGAAGGATCCACCCAGGCGCGCTCAGAGAGGCCGGCAGGTTGGCTCGCGTTCACCAGATGAGTTCGGAACCCACTGGCTGTGCGGTGAGTTTCTAAGCCGCCGTGTGTCAGCCCGGTTCACAGACTCAGCCTGTTTTCCAGACTGGCACGTCTTCGCCCAATATTGTTCACCTTGGCGAAGGGGGACAGGATGCTATTTGCCCTTCAAGCAGTAATTTCTAAGTAACATTCTGGTAACTTCTAGTAATATAATTTCCCGAGTTTCACAAACATTTATGGCTGGGGAGAGGAAGAGGAGCTGGGGAGGCAGAGGACTATTTGGGAAGCTCAATTCACTGCAGGTGTTCAGGGTCACGAGCACAGATTGATCTAGGAGAGTGGGAAAGAACCAGTCACCATTCAGAATGTCGCAGGTTGGAGCACGGTTCCCATTTCTCCATGTTTTTGGTTTTTGTTTTTATGGTGGTGACATGCCCTAGGGAAGGCAATGTGACATCACGTTTTTCAGAGATTACTCACTGTAGTTGACCATATAACTGACGGCGAAACTGGGAAACATTTGAGAGTGAAAGCGGGTAATACTAATAATTATGTTGGGACAATTGTTCTGGACCTGAGCAGGCCGAACAAACAAGTCATGAGGTCACCCTATGCATCTGGCACCTGTGCACAGCTGGTGTAAGGACAATGGTCTTGTGGCCAGTTGGACTGGCTGTCCCAAAGCTCACACGCTAATGTCCACACCCCACGCTTGGGGGTGAGCTGCCAGTTCCTCCTTTCTCAGAACATATTTTGTGCTGCATTTCCTCGAGCAGCAAACCAGAAAGGTGATGATAAGCGCTGGGCCCAGGTAGCCAGCAGTGAGTGACAAATGACAGGCTAAGGATGCATTGTCCCAAAAAGCGGAGCCTCAAGAAAACTTTTAATGCTTAGAAAAAAGCTCTGCTCAGCTCCACAGCTCCTTCTATTTAAAATGATGACTCTGAATTATCAAGAAAATATAAGTTATTCCCCAGCCACTTGCTGATCATCTTCCCTGAGCTAGAGATTGAGAGGTAAAGACGAATGAGGCCCAGTCCTGACTTCCTGGAGCAGGAAACAGCTGAGAAAACAAGTGTTTATTCTGCCTGAGATGACTGAGGGCTTCCTGGAGGAGGTGATATCACAGCTGGACTTTGAGGTATGGTCGAACATTCAGGAGGCAGAGAATGGCCACAAGGGCTTCCTGGGCAGGGGAAACAGTAAGAGCAAGAGCACCACAGTGCTTGCAAGCAGCAGGGCTCACAGGGAGGACCCATCAGCAGACCAGCCGAAGGAGGAAGATCGGCACGGGCCAAACAGGAACCTCGCTGGAGATTTCTCTTCTCCAATCACACAGATTCCAAGTTTAAAAGCTCAAGAGAAGGTTAAAAATAAAATACATTTAGTTTTTGTCATTTATTTGGGATTACTTGAGTGTTAGAAATGAACATCACAAGAGAATATAAATAACAAATTACCATGAGCCTATCCTCGGGGAATCCTCTATTTCTGCGGTCCCGACCCCTGGCCAGTATGGGCCCGCAGGCTGTTAGGGACCTGGCCGCGGAACTCCATGGCCCCCTCGCTCCCAATCCCCTCCCCAGTCTGTGGAAAAATTGTCTTCCGTGAAATGTAGGAAGCGGGACAGAGCGGAGGTGAGTGAGGGGTGAGCAAGCGAAGCTTCATCTGTATTTGCAGCCGCTCCCCGTCACTGGCATCACTGCCTGAGCTCCGCCCACGTCCATGGAAAAATTGTCCTCCATGAAACCAGTCCCTGGAGTCAAAAAGGTTGGGGACCACTGCCAGGTATTAACTGAGTGACTGTCAGAGCTGGAAAGGAGATGAGGCATTATCTAGTCCAATGACTGATTGTCAGACTTATGTGGCAGTGAAACTCTTTTATTAAAAACACTCTGTTCAGATGCCTCTTAAAACAGAAATTCTCTAGCAGCTGAAGCAGGGGTGAGGCAGGGACTGATACCTTACGTGTTTATAGGGCCCCGTGACCCCATATTCAGCCCTCATCTCTCATCTCTGCTTCTGCCATGACCCCAAGCCAGCTCTGTGGGAACTGAGCTTACACACACACACACACACACACACAAAGAAAATTTATGCACATTCTGTGTGCCAGGCCCTGCGGCACACCCTGGAATTACAGCAACAAATGAAAGCAGACATGGCCTCAGCCTCCGTGAGCTGTCAGTCCCGAGGAAACACGATTTCACACCACCCTTGCAAGATGTGTGAGGCGTTGTTTTTAATTTTATTTTTAATTGACATGTAATAATTGTACATATTTGTGGGGTACAGAGTGATATTTCAATGCATGTATATAATGTGTAATGATCAACTCAGCATAATTAGCATACCCACACCTCAAACATTTATTATTTCTTTGTGATGGAAACATTCAAAATCCTCTCTCCTAGCTATTTGAAAATATACAATAAATTATTGTTCCGTGGTCACCCTACAGTACTATGGAACACTACAACTTATTCGTCCTGTCTAATTGTAATTTTGTATCTGTTGCCCAACCTTTCCCTATTCCTCCCTCCCCGCTACTTTTCCAGCCTCTGGTAACCACTATTCTACTCCCTGCTTCTATGAAATCAAATTTTTTAGCTCCCACATGTGAGCAAGAACATGCAGTATTTGTCTTTCTGTGCCTGACATATTTCACTTAATGTCCTTCAGTCTCATCCATGTTGCTGAGAATGACAGGATTTCTTTCTTTTTTCATGGCAGATTAGTATGCCACTGTGTATATATAACAAATTTTCTTTATACACTCATCAGCTGATGGACACAGGGGTTGATTGTATATCTTGGTTGTTGTAAATAGTGCTGCAATAACCATGGGGGTGCAGATCTCACTTCAATGTGTTGATTTTCTTTCCTTTAGACAAGTACTCAGTGTAATTGGTGGATCATATAGTAGTTATATTTTTAGAAGATGTGTTTTTCTTTCTGGACACTCCATATTGTTTTCCATAATGGCTGTACTAACATTTCCACTAACAATGTATAAGAGTTCTCTTTTTTTCCATCCTTGCCAGCATTTACTATTCTTTATTTTTTTGATAATAGCCAGTCTAACTGGGGAGAATGGATATCTCACTGTGGTTTTGATTTGCATTTCCTTGATATTAATGATATTGAGCTTTTTAAAAATATTTACTTGTTGGCCATTTTAAACTCTTCTTTTAAGAAATGTCTATTGAGATTATTTACCCAGTTTTTAATGGCATTATTTCAGTTTTGTTGTTGTCGTTGAGTTGTTTCAGTTCCTTGTGTAGTCTAGATATTAATCCCTCACTGGATGAATAGTTTGCAGATATTTTTCCCTATTCTGCAGGTTGTCTCTTCACTCTGTTAATTGTTTCCTTTGCTCTGCAGAAGCTTTTCAGTTTGATGTAATCCCCTTGTTCTATTTTTGCTTCTGTTGCTTATGCTTTTGAAGTCTTATTCATACAGTCTTTTCCCAGTCCAATGCCTTGAAGCATTTCTCTATGTTTTCTTCTAGTAGTTTTATAATTTTGGATCTTACATTCAACTCTTTAATCCATTTTGAGTTAATTTTTGTACATGGTGAGAAGTTTCTAGTTTCATTTTTCTGCATATGGATGGATATCCAATTTTCCCAGTACCATTTATTGAAAAGGTTATCTTTTCCCCAATGTTTGTTCTTGGCAAACATCAGTCAGCCGATGTCCTTTGTCAAAAATAAGTTGGCTATAAATATGTGAATTTATTTCTGGGTTCTCTATTCTGTTCCATTGGTACGTGTGTCTGTTTTTATATCAGTAGCATGCTATTTTGGTTATATAGCTTTCCAGTTTATTTTGAAGTCAGGTAGTGTGATGTCTTCAGCTTTGTTCTTTTTGCTCAGGATTACTTTGGCTATTCAGGTTCTTTTGTGGTTTCATGCAAATTTTGGGACTTTTTTTTCTACTTATGTGAAGAATGTCACTGGTATCTTGATAGAAATTGCATTGATCTATTGATTGCTTTGGAAGTATGGTCATTTTGACAATAATAATTACTCTAAGCCATGAATAGGAGCTGTCTTTCCATTCGAGTTCTCTTCAGTTTCTCTCATCAGTGCTGTGTAGTTTTCATTGTAGAGAATTTTTTTATCTCCTTGGTTAAATTTATTCTTAGGGTTTTTTTTGGTAGTTATTATAAATAAAATTGCTTTCCTGATTTCTTTTACAGCTAGTTTGTTATTGATGTGTAGAAATGCTACTAATTCTTGTGTGCTGATTTTGTATACTGCAAATTTACTGAATTTATTTGTCAGTTCTCAGAGTTTTTTGGTTGCCTGTGTTGGGGCATTGTGCACATGGGCCTGAAGACAGACTGACCAGCAACAATGCCCCTGGCTAGCTGAGTGATCCTTAGCAAACTTTTCACCTCTCTGAGTCTCAGATTTGTACCCCTCCCACCCCACTCTTCCTATACTTGTCTCTTTCCCTGTGTCTTAAAAGAGGTTTTTAGTTTTTTAAAAAATCTTTGAATTTATTATGGAATAATTAACTTCCCCCAAATTTTATTAAGCACAGATTTGAATAACTGATAGTAAGAATAAAATAGCCAGAGTGGCCACCTTGAGTTAAGTCCAGTCCATAATAAGGACTCTTGATGATTTTGTGACCACAGGGATGACTACAGCTTCCTCTGAAGTGTGAAAGTGGGCCTTCCATCAATGCTCTTGGAAACCCTGGGGCACCTGAGGATTCCCAGTTAGAAAAAACAAGAAAATCTCAACCCCAATTTTACAGAGGAGGAAACTAGAGCCTGGAGAGTTAGCAGCAAATCCAGAATTCGGGCACAAATCCTGTAAGCCCAGCCCAGCAATTTTCGTTCTACAACTCAAGTCTTTTCTTGTCCTCCTCTCTCCAGTGTGTGTACTGGAAACACAAGTTTCCTGGAGGAGGATCTGTTGAAAGGGAGCCAGAATCTACTGGGTTGTCCTTGGGGATGCTATATTTTAAAGACAGCAAGTACTATAATATAAAAGATTGAGCACTCCAGCTCTGAACATTTCCACTAAATAAGTGAATCAAACTGGGAAGGATGGCAGTTGATGAAAGCAACATTTGTATTCTGCACCCCTCTAGCCTGCCAGATGCCAGAAGGTGGGCATCTGTGACTTGATCTGCTCACTAGGGTAAGCACAGCCTGATGATGGGGGGACCCGCTCCCCCCACATCCAGTGAGGGCTACGGTGTGGCTCCCACCTCATTCCTTCCCATGCTGGTGGGGGGCCCTGGTCCAAGCCCAACCAATCAGAATCTCTCCTAGGGGATTTTTCAACTGGTGAGAGGGGAGGAGGGATGTGTCACTTTGGTAAAAGTGTGAGCCTGAACCTATGGGAAACTCTGAGTGCTCACTGAGCGATGAAGGCTCATCTGCAGTGAGAGATAATGTCATCTACCCTCAGAGAGAGGCCGAGAGAGGGAGTTCTGGAGGTATTGGTGTCTCTGGTTCTATTTCCTTGGGGCCTGAATTGTACGTCTGCTCTTCTGCAGTTCTAGGGACCTTCCAATAAATTCTCAACCAAACCTAAGCTGGTTCACTTTGTGGTTCTGTCCGTTACAACCCAAGCATCCTGTGACTTCAGTAAATGCTAATGCTACTTCTTTCTCCTTCCAACTATAGGAGCTGAGCACCTCTGATGCACCAGGCATGATGTTGGCCATTTTTATGTGGAATTTCCTCTGAGCAACCACTCAGTGAGGTCAGAGTTATTCATTTGTCATTTGCAGGGGGAAACAGGTTCAGAGTGGTTCAGTACTTTTCACACTCGCTATATTAGCTTCCTGTGGCTGCTGCAACAAATTACTATGACTCGGTGGCTATAAAACAGCAGAAATTTGTTTCTCGCAGTTCTGGAGGCCAGGAGTCTGAAATCAAGGTGTTGGCAAGGCAGTGCTCCCTTCCGAAGCTTCAGGGAAAACTGCGTGCCTCACCTTTTCCAGCTTCTGGTGGTTGTCTGCACTCCTCGGCTTGAGGCTGCATCACTCCACTCTGCCTTCATGGTCACCTTGCCTCCTTCTCTTCTGTCTGCATCAAATCTCCCACTGTCTCTCTCATAAGGACGTGTGTCTTTGGATTTAGGCTTCACCAAGATAATTCGGGATGATCTCCTCATCTCAAAATTCTTAACTTCATTATATCTGAAAACAGTCTTTTTACAAATAAGGTAACATTCATGGGTCCTAGGATTGGGACGTAGACACATCTTTTGGAAGGGCTCATCGTTCGACCCCTGCACTTACATCCGTAGGCGTTAGCAGAGCAGGTACCAGAATCAGGCTATTTTGTCCTGTGACCAAGGCCCTTTCCTACAATGACCACAGAGTCCAACAGGAAAAGGGACTTAGTCACTTTTGTTTTCATAATCTCTTCTTTAATTTATAGCTGGTAAAACTATAATACACAGTAAATGATTTGCACTAAATTTCATGGTCCATACTTTGCCAGTATCGTCTGTAATCTCAACATGCCATGTGAAAAATTCAAGCTAACTTTCAGAAGTTCCTGAACTCCCTTTCTTCAAAGGGATGACCTGGAACCAGCTCATCCTAGAAGACCCCAGGATTTCATTATTATTACTTGTTCTTTAGTAGAGGGAGAAGTGCTCCTTTGCAGAGAATCATAGTGGCCCACATTATGAAGGGATTAGCCCTGTGCTTGACAGATTGCTTACTACACTTTATTAAAGGCTATTACAATTTCCAGCATTTGTCATATGAAAAACCAGCTTGTTAGAGAATGGCTGTTAGGAGTATAAGTTGGTCTTATTTTCCTTCTACCTCATCAACTCCAATCCTAGCACCTAATCAAACTTTGACAATCAAAACCTTTTATGGGTTTGCCAATGGATGCAAAACAGGTGGGAACAGCACGGTCCACTGCAGTAGCATCCAGAGAACATGAAATATATCAAAATCCACTCCCATGGTACAGACTTGCTTCCCCACTTAGAAAACTGGACAAGAAGCAGAGCTCAATGAACCATCTCTTTTTGTGCAAGCCATTACCAGCTAAATGACTCTTTAAAAAATAAAATCCAGAGCAGCCCGTGTTGAGCTTAACATACTAATGAAATGCAGTCTGCTCGAAGTGTTGGTGGTTATACAAGGCCCGGTGCAGAAATTTTGATCAAAGCCTCTTGGCATCTGAAGTCATCAGCAATTCGACAGCCTATTTGGGTGAAGAGCTCCTTTCTGGCTGTCTCACTTCAGGCCCACCCCAGAGAGGGGCACGACTCAAGCAAACAAGGCTGCTGGCAAATCAAGACACCTCTTCTCAAGACGTGATATGAAACATGCATCAGTGGCGGCAGCTGGATGCAGTGATCAGATTTCACTTGGGGAGCGGGTGTGTACATTACACATGCTATTTGCATGTATGTCATCTGTTCTGGAGAGGCTGACACATGCTTTACAGAGATCAGGCAGTGGCCTTTGACCTGTATGAGGCTGCAAAGCAGCTCTTACAAGGAGCTGCTGCCCTTCCCGGAAAGGAGAAGTAAGAGCTTAAGCAACAGAGAGAGTCAGGTGCTAAAGGTCAGTCTGGGACTTCAATAAATATTTCCTGGTCTCCACTTGTGCCAGGCATCATGCTACTTCCTGGGACTGTAGAGACGATATTCATAATCCCTGCCCTTTTTGAGTTCACAATCTAGCTGAAAAGACGGAATATCAAAATATAATTACAATTCAGAGTAGTCAGTACTGCGACAGGGGAGCTCCAGGGCTACGAAAACACGGTGTGGTCCTGACCTGGCGTTAGGAAGATAAGAAAACTGCGCAGAGGATGGGATATTATCCAAGCAGTGACAGCTGAGAGGGCAGGGAGGGGAGAAAGTGAAGTGCATGTTCTTCCCAAGCATATTCTTCTCCAGATTGGCTCCTTTTATAGCTTTTAAAGCTATTATTTATTGCCAAACTTA
>CAUYRT010048818.1:0-32500 GCA_963574885.1 Lepilemur ruficaudatus
GAGTGCTGTTAACCATTGGAACAGAAAAGAAGGGTTGGGTGGGTCTTTCAGTGTTTAACCTTTTCCCATGTCAAAGACACCAGATAAGAAAAGAGGAAAGTATGCCAGCAACTCAGGGAAAAAACACAGGAACCATCTGCGAGGGCTCCTTCCTTCCTTCCTTCGTTCCTTCGTTCCTTCGTTCCTTCCTTCCTTCCTTCCTTCCTTCCTTCCTTCTCAATCTCTTAGATTTCCCTTTCCTTTCTCACCTTCCAACTAGCTATTAAGTATGTCAGATATGAAATCTTCAAAAAAAATACACTCACTAATATTGTATGCATGAACATGTCACAAATGACATAATGATAGAATGCCCAGTTGGCTGGCTGACATGTATTAGGGATACCAATATTTTATCCAAAATTTCATGAGCAGAAAATTTAGAATAAGCTATTTTATATCAACAAATATGGAAAATCTTTGTTTAATGACTTAAGAATTGTTTTCTTTGAACTAGGTTTGGAGGTTTATCATAATAATTTCAATACTTAGTGCCTGTGAAAGTCTTAATGTAATCCTATTTTTTGTTTTATTGCTGATGCCCCCCAAAGTATCTCATTCTAGGTAATGCTACATTATAATAGTTAAGTCTTTCTAGTGTTTCTGATAACAAACCTGTTGTTATCTGGTTGGATGCCTCCTAAATCAGACTTATTTAAAAGAGATCTACAGTATAGTAGGTGTGTGAGTTTACATATACATACATTTTCACAAAACAACCTTTTTGCATATAGTTCTAAAATCATTCTCTATAACTTTGTAGGTTTTGACTTTCCCAAATCTGACTGTGATTGTAATGGGTTGTCTTTCAAAGAATAAAATGATACTTCCAATGATAAAATAAATGCCTAGAAACTAATGCACAAAAATTCTCCAGTTAGCTCAGGACTAACCAATATGTTACAAAAACACAATTTTTATTGTGTCAATGTAATATAGAAAACCCAAACCAAAAATTTTTATTATAACATGTTTAAATGTAGATTTCCTCTTTTTCTGTTTTTTCTTAATGACTCTAATTTCATTTCTTAAACGTGTATATTATGGCATTTATTCTTTGAAAATCTCAGCATGCCCAGGTCTCACCTCCAGAGAATTTAATTAGTCTGGGGTGGGACCCAAACACTGAGATTTTTAAAAGGCTCCCCAGGTGATTTTTATGTGTGGCTAGGGTTGAAAACTACTGCATTGGAATTTGAGCATCAACCTTGAGGTCAATTGCATTATGAGCTGAATTCAATATTGAACAATGGCATGTATGTTTCAAGTCTTAAGGTTCATCTTTCCCACGTTTCTCTATCCCTCCCCTATTTTTCACTTATTATCTATTTGTTATGACTCAAACTTTAAACTGGAGGAGATCATTAATCATAGATATAATTTAGTGACAGCAGGGTCATGTCCCACTAACTAAGTACACCTTGTTTGCCTCAAAATGCTAATCGTTTTTCTGCAACATTAATGAGGAACAATTGATATGGAGCCTAACAATCATGTATGGTCTAGTTGCTGTTTTATTGAAATAAAGTGCTTTATTAGGTGATGGTAAAATACAACAAGGTATAATTATGTGAAATCCTGAATCACACAGCACCATACTTAAGAAAGTTTGGCACCAAGGAGGAGGGGAATTTTAATGGTTTTCAAGATTTTCTGGAAAGGAAGATATCTCATTCTGAGAGGGGAACTAATACTTCTGTTTCCTCTGCTTCTACCTGTGAAGTTGTCAAAGGAGGATCCCCATTTTATTCTCTGAACCTCTGCTGCTGTTCCCACTCATTCAGTTAGAATTGCCTGCTTTTTCAAAAAGGCAAATTCTCAAAGAAAAGTAACCAAGCATGTTTTAAGTTTGATTTAACATCATTGTATTTGTATTTAGAGTCATTGTATTTAAAGATGTTTTCTCTTGAATCACCCTTAGAACAATTAACAACTTAAAAAATACTCTTAGTAGAGTCTTTTTATGTACATCACAAAACATGTTTTTGGCACATGTTGTTGGACTTTAAGGGACAGCATCGTACTTTTTCATCTCCGCTGCTTAGATTCCTTGTCTCAACCCTGATGGAAATAGGGACTAATTTTTATACTATTTACAAAGATAGTTTAAGGATAACAATGATGAGTCCCTTAGTACATTTCAATTCCAAGAAATATGATTGCCTTTAAGAGGACAGCACCAAATACATTGATTTAGTTCAGACTCAGAGATCAATTGATAAATAATAGATGATAAAAATCCATTTGCGAGTAGGTGAAAGGGTCAGGCCATACTTTATTGAGAAATTGCCCCATTCCTACACTGAGATGAGCTTGGATAGTCTTAATTGTAGAAATAACTTTTAATTGGTATGTGTTCGTTAGTTGGTGGGTATACATGGGGGTGTGTGTGAAATTTGTTGATTAAGTAGATTATGAACTTTTTGTGAGTAGAGACTACATCCTATTAATATGTATGTTCCCAGTGCCAAGTACTAAGCTTAGTACATGTTAGTAGGTAATCAGTAGAAGTTCATTAAATTAATTATAATGAAATGAGGGAAAACATGGACAATGGAAGTACTTTTAGAACAGCAAAATGTGGTATTTATTATCTAAAATCTCCCTTACTGCATGTGAGAAAGTGTAGTTCTAATTAAATTCAGAATAAACAAAAGAGAAATATATTTAAAAAAATTTAAGATTATAATCTTTGGTAGTCTTGGGAATCTAGGAAGGAGATCAATATATATTTTCATATGCTTAATCATATAAGAAACAAATGTCTGGAATATATAGAAATTAATATGGACTCTGCATTTCCCCTCCTTTCTTCCTGAGTTGATCAATTATGTAGGAAGATTTTCAAGAGGAAGAGAAAGGGATGGAGTCTACTATCCAGGGAGAAGGAGAAGGGCTTTCTGAAGTGTTCTGAATGATAGCTGTGTTTGAAAGGCCCAATGAGACAAGACCATCTTCTGAGCTCCACAGGATGCCGCTGTCAGCTGCTACTGAAAAACCGTTTCAAACCAGTGGATCAATCTGGTGTTTTTAAGCTCTAGTTTGAATGAAGCTATTTATTTCTGAGTGTGTTTCATCAACTCCACTAAAGACCAGAACTTGTGGGGGCAGCTTTCACTGTCTTTTTTGATAGCTTTAAAAATGACATGGATGTCTTACAGGAAAACACAGAGTCTGTGTTTTGACGTCAATGACTTGGGCTTACACTTGTGCACACAATGAACCACACAAAAATCTCCTAACAAGAAAGGCATCATGCTCAAGGTGTCCGGACGGGAGCAAGCACTGTGAGCTCTGCCAGACTTGAGCTATATAAGAATATTTCACATTTCAAGGAGGCTGGGAGCCTGTGGCCAATTATCTCCTACGTTGACATGGAATTAATGAAAAGCTCATCGGCAAACAAAATCTGCTTTCAATTCTGTGGTACATACAACCACAGCAACTACATAAGACCAAACCTGGGGCCTTATGTTGGGGAGGAACTATAGAGTTTTTCCTCTCTATCTACAATCTTGCAAATCTTTGAGATTCCTTATGGTAGGTAGTATAAACTTCATGGAAGCATTTTACTTCACTGCTTTTGTAGTCTCAGTCAGCTAAAAAAAGACTTTGTTCTTTCTCTTTTCAATGTATAGTTACAAAAAAAGATACATTTTAATTTTCCTAATGAATTATGGGCTTTCTGAATCTATCAGGATGAAAATTACTTAGGAAACAATGCAACGAGCAAGATTTCCATAGTAACTTATTTTTCTTTATCCATTTATTATTTCTTTATCCACTTAACACATGATTCCTTCTTTAGTTTATTAATTCATCATCTCATACTGAGTCATATCTGAAGTAGGAGAGTTATATGTGGAGAATAAGGAGAATTCTCTTAGGAGAACAATGTACAGACTTTGTTCTCAATGAAATGTTAGGCAAATATATTTAGATGCTTTATGTTTTATATATGTTTCATTTTCTATTACTATTTAAGCCACAAAGTTAGTGACTTAAAATAACACCCATTTGTTATCTCACAGATTTGTAGTTCAGCAATCTGGACAAAGCATGGTCCTGCTGGTTCTTTTCCCAGGTTTTACAGCCCGAAAGCAAGACGGTGGCAGCTTGCCTTCCTTTCTGAAGGCTCTGGGAATGAATCTGCTTCTACACTCATTCAGGTGCGTCACAAAATTCGGTTCCGGGTGGTTGTATTGATAGACACAGACCGAAGCCCTGTTTCTTTACTGGTTGCTGGCCTGGGATTGTTCTCAGCTTCTAGAGGTTCCCTGCATTCCTTATTCGTAATCCCCTTCCTTAACTGTCAAAGCCAGCAGGTCAAGTCTTTCTCTTGCTTGAAATCTCTCTACTTTCCCCCGTGCCTGACTCTTCTGTTCTCCGATTCTACTTTTAAGGGCTCATGTGGTTACGTTGGACCTATCCCGATAATCCTAGCTATAAATTTCCTTCCTTTAAGGTCAGCTGATCACTGACCTTAATTCCATCTGAAAAGTCCTTTCATAGCAGTACCTGGATTAGTACTGAATAAACAATGGATGAGAATCTTGGAGGACATCTTCAGAATTCTGCCTACTACGATATACACACACAGAAAATGAGAAACATATTTAAAAAAAAATTTTTTTTTTAGAGACTGGGTCTTATTGTGTTGCCCAGGCTGCCCTCAAACTATTAATACTAGTCTCAAGTGATCCTCCTGCCTCGGCCTCCCAAATAGCTGAGACCACATGTGAGTACCACCACACTTAGCAGGAGAAATGTATTTTCTATAAGAAAGTCAACCACAGAAATTATGCCAGTTGCATAATTCCATTGCAACATAAGAGTGTGGAATTCTTTCAACTCTGCTTGAAAATTGGCATTTCATCTGATGCCAGGGAAAAGGCAAAGTCCTCATAATGGCCTACAAAGCTTATGTGATCTGGCCCAACAGTGCCTCTCAGCACTGCCCTGTCTCTCTTCCCCCTGGGCACTACAGTCTCATCCAGACCCTCGGGACTCCTGTCTGTTCTCCCAGTGCAGCAGTCATGTTCCACATGCTGCCTTCGCATTTGCTATAATCACCTCCCGGAACCACTTCTCCCTCCAATGTCTACGTGCCTTTCTCTCTACCCTCCTGGAAGTCATGGCTCAAATCTTACATTCTCAGCGAGGTCTTTCCTGATCATGGTTTTTACAATTTCAATCACTGCTCACCCAACTACATCCTATCCCTCTTCCCCACCTTATTCCTCCCACCCTACCAATTTTTAGCGATGAATCAGTTACTTATTTATTCAATAAGCTTTACAAATACAGAAATTTTCATCTGTCTTGTTCTCTGATATCTGTACCTCAGCACCCAGAACAATGACTGGTATATGGTAAGCACTCAATAAAAATTCACTTAAAAAATGCCAAATGAATTAAAATAATGAGCCCAGATTCTCATTCTCTGAATTGCTAAGTTAATTCTTTATCTGGTGAAAAAGTATATATTGTTATGAATTGCTTAAGTTCATTTTCTACCCTTCTCAGCACGCTATCAATTTTAGTAGTAAAATCATGAAATAATAGAAATTTAAAAGAAAATTAAAACGTAACTCATTCACTTCCTTTTATTTCTGGGTATTTTCCTCTTTATATATTTTTTCCTGTCAATTTTTTATGAATCAGTCTTAATTTCAGGTTGTGAAAAACTTATCTAAGATTGATCAGTGGTCCAAAAAATTAATGGCATACCTATTTTTATATTTGATGTGACCCATCTGTCACCTGTTTCTTTCTTTTACTATTAATAGTCAAATAAATAATAATGATTCCCTTCATTAATGCAATTTACATACCTGGGTTCCTCATTCCTCAGCCTCCTGCGTAGCTGGGACTACAAGCACACACCACCACACCTGGCTAATTTTTCTGCTTTTTTTTTTTTTTTTTTTTTTTTTGTAGAGATGGGGTTTTGCTATGTTGCTCAGGCTGGTCTTGAACTCCTGACTTCAAGTGATCCTCCCGCCTCAGCCTTCCAAAGTGCTAGGTTTACAAGAGTGAACCACCATGCCTGGTTGGTTATAAAACTCTCTTGTCTGCATGTTATGTATCTGCTATGGTCCAATCTGAGGGAAGAAATGTTGTAATCAATTACTATCTTAAGCGTTGGTAATTTAAGCAATGCTGTGCCTTTATATAACTTTAGCACTTTCTTTCAACATGGTAACCAGATGCATACATTCTCCTGTCTCATTCTGTCACAGGTTACCTAACATGATGTCTGCCATATGCAATAGGAGTTAAATGTCCATGTCCTCCCGTTTCTCTCCCCACATCTCTTGCACTCTCATTCTAACTTCCCAACGGGAAGTCTCATGTGCTTCAGCTATTTTTTGCTATTAACTTTATGCTGATGTCTTCCCAATCTATAAACCCAAGCCCACATTCTCACGAGCTCCAAATCCCTGGATTAGTGCAAGCACTTCAAACTCCACATATCAAAAATCAAGCTTATCCACCACACTCTGCTCCTTTTCCTTTGTTGATCTCTGTCTCTGTTAGTTATATTTCCACTTGCTCAGTCTCCAAAGCTAGAAACCACAGAAACATCTTTGACATTTCCTCTAGCCCCCTCCCCTCCTTCCCACACATCTGGTCACAGACAACCCCCTTCAAATTCTGCTGCTGAAGCAACTCTCTGCTCTGTTCCTTTCTTTCCATTGCTACTGCTTCTTAACTAATTCAGGTGCCCACTTAGACTGCTTCATCAGTCTCTTACCTGGCCTATTAGCTTCTTTTTTTTTTTTTTTACCTCTTTCTCTACTTTTCATATTTGTTCTAGAGAAGTTTTTCAAAGTACAGATCAAAGCATGTCTCCAACACTACTCATTGATGCCATCATGCTGAATGACAAATTATCTTAAGTTTTAGCATGCTCTTCAAGACCTTCCCAATTGGAATCCAAATTTATTTTTTAAACTCACACTCCATCTTTTTTTCCTAAAACAAAGAATAATGTATTATTTCCTAAGCACAAGATAGGTACTATTTTAAACCTTTGTGCCTTTGGTTAGGCTTTATCTCTTGCTGGAATTTTCTTCACATTCCTCCTGGACTTCTTTTCTCTCCTTCCCACTCCAGTACAACACAGCTTCTAAGACCCAGATTCAGTGTCGCCTCTTTGCTGAAATCTTCCTTGAAGTCCCCCAAAGACGGCAAGTTGCTTCCTTTTCTGTGATGCTAAATCACCTTATTCATAACTATTTTAAAGACCTCGCAATATTATGTTAGTGTTTCTTGTCTATTCGTCCCCAAACTCGTGAGTTCCCTGAGCAAGCAACCGTGTCTTTTTTAAATCTTAGTATCCCATGCATGAAGCAAAACTCCTGGCATTTAGAAGATTTAGCAAATATTTGACAAAAGAAAAGGAGTAGAAAGCAAATTTATAGAAACTGAACTAAAATCAACACAGTGAAATATTGCAGATGAATATAGAAGGGAGTAAACTAAGGAAGTTAATCCTGGGCATTTCCTATGAAAGATCTTACCTTCTTTTCTAAATAACTTTTATAAATATCCCCATTTTGTTGTATTGCATGAAATTAAATGATCATTCTCAGAGTGTAAGCAGTTTCCATTCTACTTGTTATTATCTTCATCAGTATCATCGACAGATATTTCTAGAGAAAGCTCTTTGTACTAGAAAACATGGACAATTTTATTCAAAGGGTAGATCTTACATTGCCTTCTTTAGAAAATTCATCAAAAACTTAAGAAAACAACCAAGCTGGTTTCCTTACAGAATGTGGAGAAATGTCATAGAATCTAGAGACATAGTCAAATGGAGTCATGTTTCGTCATCAAAGACTGGCATAGGAAGAAGCATTTAAGGTCTGGGGAATTCATTAATGGATCTTAAATGGTATATACAAATTCATGAAGAGGTAATTAAAATGTATTTAATATCCTGTTAGCCTGGCCGATGCATACTAACCTTGTAAGTCTGTGGTGTGGTAAAGGAATCTGTAGTTGTCATTAGTTCTTCTACAAGATTCTAATGTAGACAGCCTAAGAATCACATTTGAGAAACATTGATCTAGCCTCAAACCTTCATCTTATAGATGAAATGACTAAATTACAAAGAAGTGGTAATTAATGTCAGCACAAAGTTTCAAGCTCAGTCTTCCAGATGCCGTGTTAGTACATTTCCAGGCCTTACTATTAATATTTGATCCTTGTATTGGCCAATTCAGAAACCTGTTTTTGCTGCTAATTTTTACTCTTGCCCTTATCTTTGAGTTAAATTTGGTTTCCATGGACTGAAGAGAGGAAGAAAAGTGTTAAAAAATGAAGATTCTCATATATGCCTTTATTTTCTCTCATTTCTTCTTTTACTTTTAGGGATCAATGGGTTCCCTCTTTGGAGAAAATCCAAGCCTACCCCAAAATCTCAAGAAGATTCATAATTTCTATATCCTAAATTCTGCTGAGTGTTTATTTGCTTTTCCAATCAATCTGTATGCATATAAACTTTATATCACACAACATCCACACTCCTCTTTATAATTACAGACTGCGTTATCAACTTTCATATCAGCACAGTGCAGATGTGCAATACAACAGTTTATTAAACAATTGAATAGCTACATCAGCGTTGGAGAGGTGGGCGAAGAGAAAAACAAAGCCTTCACTCTCTGTTTGGGTTTTGTTAGTAATGACAGCTCAGCTGATAGTGTTTTCTGAGAACAAGGGAAGTCCTGATGGAGAGAACCCTCCCATTCCCATCATATCATTGCAAATGTTGATCGGGGACAGATTTCTTTGCTGGGACAATTAAGAGTATGAGGGCTTCTGACCCTGTCACTGCTGCTGGTTTTAGGAATCATTCTCCCTGTTGTACGTTCATGACAGCATTAAGTCTCATCACTGTCTTTTGAGCAGAGCCCACTGAACTCAATATATTATCGTGGGGATAGTTCTTAAGAGCTCATTGTTCCAACCAACATCTGTCACTCACTATTTCTTTCTCATCTTTAAGATAAACACTATGAAGCTGATTTATTATCTACTCATTCTTTTACTAATTAAAGTTAAGTACTTCAAATATACAGAAGAGGATAGCAACAAAGAGAACAAACAGTCATGTACCCCAACCCAGCTTTAAATAAAATCTTGACATTTTGCCAATATTTACTTCAGATTTATTTAAAGAAGGAAAAACATTACAGGTGTAGTGGAAGCTTCTTGTGTAACCTTCTCCAATCCCTTTTCTCTTTTTTTTCAGAGGTAATCACTTCCTCAAAACAAGCTTTTTATTATTTTCATTCATGTTTTTATTTTATTAGTACATATATGTGTATCCTCAATAATCACTTAGCATGTTTTTGAATATCATTATCTACATATAATTTTGCTTTTTTCATTCAATATCATTTTGGAGATTTATTCCTGTTAATGCACATAATTCAAGGTCACTCATTTAAATACTTTGTAATATTCCACTGCATATATTTCATTATCTATTCTTTAGTTATTTTTATTATTTTCAACATGACCAACTATGTTGTTATGATGATTTTTGTACATGTCTCATTTCGTGCACGTGTCAGAGTTTCTCTTGGATTTATTCCAGCCTGTGCAGATCTTGCCAAGGCAAATGCTTCAATCTACATGCCTAACAGCGATGTCTGAGACTTCCTCATGCTCTACAGTCTCACTATCATTTGAAATTGTCCAACGTTTAAATTTTGGTCAATGAGACATTCTTATCAATTTTATTGTTGCCTTGAGTACTGCAGCTGCATTCAACACATACATTGACCTTTTTGGTTTCTTTTCTGTGAATTTCCTGTTCATCATCTCTCCTTTTCTTTTAAAAAATGTTTCTTTTTCTTATTAATTTGTTATGGTTTTCTAATTATTTTGAATATTAATCTTTTGTTAGCTAGATGAAATGCAAATATCTTCTCTTGTGTTGTTTTGCTTGCCTTTTCACTTTTTAAGAGACTTATTCTGGGCAGCTTTAAGTTTACAGAAAAATAGCACAGAAAGTGCTGAGAGTTCCTACATATCCCATCTTTGCCAGCAGTTTCCTCTATTGTTGATATCTTACATTAATGTGGTACATTTGTTACAATTGATGGATCAATATTGATACCTTATAATTAACAAAAGTCCATCATTACATTATGGTTCACTCTTTGTGCTGTATAATTCTATGAATTTTGACAAGTGCATATAATATCATGTAGCCACCACCACTAAAGTATCAGAGAGAATGAAATAGTTTCACAGCGTTAGAAATGTTATGCGCACCACCTATTTATCTCTTCTTCTCCTCTACCTTCTCATCACTGGCCACCACTGATCTTTTTACTGTTTCCATAGTTTTGCCTTTTTAAGAATGACATATAATGGAATCAAACATATGTAGTCTTTTCAGACTATCTTCCATCACTTAACAGTATCCATTTGAGGGTGCTCCATGCCATTTTGCAGATTGATAGCTCATTTCTTTTAATTACTAAAAAATATTCTCTTTTATGGAAGTATCACATTTTGTTTATCCACTCACCTGTTAAAGGAGATCTTGGTTGCTTCCACTTTTTGGCAATTTTGAATTGCCAAAATTCAAAAATTCAAAAAAGTCTTGGTGGCTATAAATATTCATATGCAGGTTTTTGTATGGACATAAATTTTCAACTCATTTTGGTAAATACCTAGAAGCATGAATGGTGGTTCATATGGTAAGCTTATATTTAGCTTTATAAAAAAACTGCCAAGCTATCTTCCAAAGTGACTGTAAAATTTTGTGGTCCCACCCATGAATGAATTCCTGTTGTACCACATTCTTGACAGCATTTGATATTGTCAGTGTTTTGGATTTTAGCCATTCTGATAGGCATGTTGCATTAATTTTGTTTTTTCATTTTCTGCATTTTATGGTACATCTGGGGGCCTTGCTGATTAGGGAGATACTGCTCTTCCCTTGGAAGGGAAGGGAACTAATTCCTAGAGATAGCAAATGACTCCCTCATAAGCATCCCTTTCATAGGCAAAACAACCAACAAAAACCCACAGTCCATCCACTTCCTCAACTTCCTTTATGGAACTTTCACTCACTAACTCAACATTCCCTTGCCCTAACCAACCCAGAGCCAAGTACCAGACAACTTGGGACAGTTCCTACAACCCAGAGCCCATTAAAACTATTCAAACTAATATATTTTGGGAAATCAGCTCACTACAAATTGTGACTGTAAACATTGTACTGTAAATGTTTTGTAGTTTTCCCCCAATAAAATTTTTGGAAGAAAAAAAAAATTATTCAAACTAGCTAATCCTCAACTTGCTTACTTTGCCTCGCCCATTTCTTCCTGTGAAAACTACGCTAAAGGAATTGCCATGCTTTCTCCTGGTTCCATCTGCCCCTTGGCTGATGCTGGTGTTCCCCCATGTGGCCCTGCATGGCATGCCATGTGTCGCCTGTTTTCAGGATCTGTGAATATAGAAATGTCTTTCATGACAGTAATTTCTGTGTCTGCATGTCCTACCATATCTGATTAAAACAAATGAAGAGTACATTTAAAAATAGTGTAGCAGTATCTTATTGTTTTAATTTGCAATTTTGTAATGATGTATAATGTTGAACATATTTTCATATGCTTATTTGCCATCTGTTTATCTTTGGTGAGGTGTCTGTTCAGATCTTTTGCCCATTTTTTAATTGGGTTGTTTGTTTGCTTATTGTTGAGTTTTAATTGTTCTTCAGCTATTTTGATTATAAGTCCTTCATCAGATATGTGTTTTGCAAAGATATTTTCTCAGTCTGTGGCTTGTCTTTTCATTCATTAAACAATGTCTTTGGCAGAGCAGAAGTTTTTAATTTTAGTGAAGTTTGACTTATCAATTTTTTTCTTTCATGCATTGTACTTTTTGTGTTGTATCTAAAGTCATTGCCAAACTCAAAGTTGTAGACTTTTTCCTATTTTATGTTTTAGGAGTTTTATAGGTTTGCATTTAGTTTTAGTTTTGCATTTGCATTTAGATCTATGATCCATTTTTAGTTAATTTTTGTGAGAAGTATAAGGACTGTGTCCAGGTTAATTTTTCTGCATATTGCTGTTCACTTGTTCCAGTATCATTTGCTGGAAAGACTATCCTTTCTCTATTAAAATGCCTTTGCTTCTTTGCCAAAGATTAATTGACAATATTTGTGTGGGCATATTCGTGTGGATATATTTTTTGGTTCTCTATTGTGTCCTATTGATGTATTTGTCTATTTTGCTAATACCACTCTGTCTTGGTCACTGCAGCTACATAGTAATTCTTAAAGTTGGATAGTGTCAATCCTTCCACTTGTTACTCTTTGGTATTATGTGGTAATTCTGGGGTTTTTTTCTCTTTTGATACGAATTTTAGAATCAGTTTGTCAATATCAACAAAATAACTGTCTGAGGGTTTTGATTGTGATTGCACTGAATTTATAGATTAAGTTGGGAATAATTGATATTCAATAAATTTGTGTTTTCCTGTACATGAACATAGAATATCTCTCCATTTATTCAGATCTTTGATTTCTTTCAATAGAGTCTGTCTTTTTCACTGCATAGATTTGGCACATATTTTGTAAAATTCATACCTAACTATTTAATTTTGGGGGTTGCTAATGTGTAAATATTGTTGTGTTTTAATTTAAAATTACAATTGTTCATTGATGATATGTAGGAATGTAATTGACTTTTGTGTATTAACTTTGTATTATGAAACTTTACAACAATTCCTTATTAGTTCCAAGAGTTTCTTGGTCTAGTTTTTGGGAATTTCTGCATAGAAAATCATACCATCTGCAAACTAAGAGAGTTTTATTATTTACATCTCAAATTTTATACATTTTACTTTCTTTTCTTGTCTTAATGCATTAGCAAGGACTTCCAGTATGTTGTTGAGAGGTGGTGAGAAGGAGTGGTGAGAGAGGATATCCTTTTCTTCCTCCCGATCTTAGGGAGAAAGCATGTAGTTTCTCACCATTAAGTATGATGTTAGCTGTAGGTGTTTTATAGATGCTCTTTATCAAGTTAAGGAAGTTCCCTTCTATTCCCAGTTTCTTAAGATATTTTAGCATGAATAGGTGTTGGATTTTCTCAAATGCTTTTTCTGTATCAATTGATATGACTGTATGCTTTTTCTTCTTTAGCCAGTTGATGTGATGGACTACATTAATTGATTTTTGGAATGTTAGGCCAGCCTTGCATACCTGAAATAAATCCCAATTGGATGTCTTGTATGATTTTTCTTATACTTTGTTGGATTCAGTCTGCTAAAATATTTTTGAGGATTTTTTTGCATCTATGTTCATGAGAGACATTAGTCTGTAATTTTCCTTTCTTGTATTGTCTTTGTCCATTTATTATATTAGGGTAATGCTAGTCTCATAAAATGAGTTAGGAAAGTGTTCTTCCTGCTTCTATTTTCTGGAAAAGATTGCATAGAATTGGTATTATTTCTTTAAATCTTTGGTAGAATTTACTAATGAAACTGTCTGGGCCTGGTGCTTTCTGTTAATTGTTGATTCAATGTTTTAAATTGATATAGGCCTATTCAGTATATCTATTTATCCTTGTGTGAGTTTTGGTAGATTGTGTCTTTTAAGAGATTTGTCCATTTGATCCAACTTATTAAATTTGTTGGCATAGACTTATTCAGAATATTTTTTTAATCATCCTTTTAATATTCATGGAATAAATAGTGACTGCCCCACTTTCCTTTGTGATATTAGTAATTTGTATCTTCTCTTTTTTTCCCTTGGTTAGTCTTGCTAGAGGTTTATCAATGTTATTGATATTTTCAAAAAGAGTACTTCCGTAAATACATTAAAAATTCTAGATTAGTTACAATAACATCTTAATATCTTGTGACCTAACAACTAAATTATAAAGATAACCAGTACCTACACACCTTGTTGTTGTTTTATACTACTAAATATTGGGGTGACTTATTACTCAGTAAACAAGATGTATTTTGGTACTTGAAAGTAGGGTGTTTCCATAAGAGAAACTTAAAATTCATGACAGTGGATTTGGAATTGGGTTATTGGTGGGACTTGGAAGGACCATGAGGATAATGTTAATGAAAGTTTAAAGCACCTTGAAAAGAATGTTAGCAGAAGATTCATGGCCAATGAAAAGGCTATTGGTAAAGGCTTAACAGGATGTAAGAAAAATATTATTGTAAGGTGGAAAAAAGGGGATTCTTGCTATGTGGTGATGGAAAGTTTAGCCGTACTGTCATCTGTGGCAATATGAAAAATAGAAAATCCTCTCAATGAACTGGATGATCTAGCTAAGGATAATTTGGGGCATAGTGTTAAAGGGTGTGTTCTGTCTTCTTTTAGCTGCTTTTAGTAAAATGTTAGAAGAGAGAGAAGATACGCTGAAGAAAGACATGTTAAGGATGCAAAATTTGCTGCATTTGAAAAATCAAATTAAGCTTTTAACTCCCAGTCTCTCCCAATGGGAAGCTATGCTAAATTTAAAAGAAAATATCTTCTGGGAAAATATGAAATCTGGGTTCCTGTCAGGAAAATATGGCCTCAAGATTAAGCCAAGGACATGAGTTTAAACCTTTTGATAAAACCTCAAAAAGATTTAGATTGAGACCTCAAACAAAAAAAAGTCCCCCTAAATAATCTTACAGACATGCTTCAGATTCTTTCCATTAAAAAAAAAGAGTTTCCAAGAATCTTAAAGGCATTGTCTCACAACAGCCTTATAGCCAAAACCCATTTAGGGAAGGGCTTATCTCCATGAGACTTGTATGTGTGACTTTTATCTAATGGAATGAATCCAATAAAACTCAAAGCCACAACGAATTTAAGAAAAATGTTTTAGTAGAAACACTACCACCTTAGACTAAAAGGGACAGAGACAGTGCAAAACAAAAAAGGGCCTTTGGACTCCTGAACTACTATGGGCAGGGAACAGGTTTGGAAATCCACTTGGCTATAAACACTGCCAATTTCTTACGGAAAAGGCAAGATGACTCAGAAGGTGAAGCAAGAATTCAGAGGGAAGAGCCAATGACATGGAGAATTATTACCAGACATTAAAACTGAACCCCAACTAAGATGATAGAAACCTGTCCCTGGCTGGATTTCAGAATTGCTATGGACTAGAGACTCTTCCGTACCTCTATTTTTTCCTCTTTTTAACAGAAAAGTTTAGGAAGCTGCCTTATCCTGCCCCTCCATTGACTATTAGATGTGTGGAGGGAAGATAACTAGTCTCTTTAGATTAGGGGTCTTCAGATCAAGAGGGACTGTAGAGGAGGAGTTACACTTGAAGAACCATAAGCAGTAAGCCTCATATGTGTCTGTATCTGGTTTAGATGAGATTCTGGACTTAAGATCTGAGGCTGATGTCATAACAGATGAGAATTTGGGAGAGTATTGAGGAGGGGTGAGTGTATTTTGCATCTAGGAGGAATATAAATAATTTATGAACCGATGGCAGACTTTGGTGGTTTAAAAATGCCCTCAAGTTCTCTGACAGTCTTCCCATCAAGTGGTAATGTCTAATTCCTCTTTTCTTGAATTTGGGTCAGACTTGTAACTTGTATTCAACAAATGGAATGTGGCAGGAGTGACCTTGCAAGACTTCCACAGCTAGGTTAGAAAAAGTAATACAGGTTTTACATGATTTTCTTTCTTGGAGTACTTGACCCCTTGGAACTCTGCTACCATGCTATGAGAAAGCCAAGAGACAACGTGGAAAGGCCACATATAGAAGTTCCAGCCTCAGATCCAGCCGAGGCACCACCCAACAGCCAGCATCAACCACCAAACACAAGAGCTTGAACTTTCAGTTGATTCCAGCTCCCAGACTTTGAGCTGAGTTGACTTGAAAAGTGGAACAAAGATAAAATGTCTTCATTGAGCCTGACCACTTGAAGATTTTTGAGCAAATCAAATGTTTTTGTTTCCTGAAGTCACTAATATTGGAGGAGCTTGTTGCACAGTAATACATAACCGGAGCACCAGGAGATGCTTCGGTCCTATTCTTTGTCTGTTGATTCCCTAGCACTGTAGTCCACAAGCCCCCAGGCTGCAGACTGGTAGCGTTAGGTGGCCTTTTAGGAACTGGGCCACATAGCAGGCGATGAACAGCCAGCTAGCCAGTGAAGGTTTATCTGTATTTACAGCCACTTCCCATTGCTGGCATCACGGCCTGAGCTCCACCTCCTGTCACATCAGCCTCTTGTCAGATGGAGGGGCGGAGGGGGGTTGGGGGAGATTAGAGTCTCAAGGGAACCAGACTCTAGTGTAAAGTGCAGATGGGAGGGATCTAGGTTGCTGTGAAGCAGCAGCAAAAACAGATTGTCATGAGCAGAGAGGTCAACAATGTAATAATAATAGAAATAAAGTGCACAACAAATGTAATCATCCCAAACCATCCCCCCATCCGTGGAAAAACTGTATTTCATGAAACCAGTCCCTGGTGCCAAAAATGTTGGGCTCTGCTGCCTAGCATGAGAAGCCTCAGATTTTAGTTCAATGTTACCATTTTTATGCTATGACTAGCAGCAACAAAGTTGTGAATATGGGAAACCATTTGTTTTCTTTTCGTTTTTCTTTTTATTTTTTTCCGAGACAGAGTCTCACTCTATTGCCCAGGCTAGAGTGCTGTGGCGTCAGCCTAGCTCACAGCAACCTCAGACTTCTGGGCTCAATCGATCCTCCTGCCTCAGTTTCCCAAGTAGCTGGGACTACAGGCATGTGTCACCATGCCCGGCTAATTTTTTCTATATGTTTTTAGTTGTCCAGCTAATTTCTTTCTATTTTTAGTAGAGACGGGGTCTCGCTCTTGCTCAGGCTGGTTTCAAATTCCTGACCTTGAGCAATCCGCCCACCTTGGCCTCTCAGAGCGTTAGGATTCAGGTGTGAGCCACTGCGCCGGGCCCCTGTTGTTTTCGAGTGTGCTATTTGGTGGAATGAGTGTTACTGCTACTTCTACCCCTTGGTTATTGGGCTCTCATATACTGGTAATTCAAGAAATGGTGTTGTATATTTATTGATGGTATAGAGCAGCAGTCCCCAACCTTTTTGGCACCAGGGACTAGCTTCATAGAAGACAATTTTTTCAGGGACTGGGAGAGTATGGGGGGAGGCAGAGCTCAGGTGGCAAAGGGAAGCTTTGCTCGCTCCCCTCCTGCTGTGTGGCAACCGCCCCCCCTTCTGTAGTTTCATAAAAGAAAATTTTTCCATAGATGGGGGGGTGGGGTAGGGTGGAGCTTTGTGGCCTGGTCCCTAACAGGCCTTGGACCACCAGGGTTTGGAGACCACCAGTATAGAGCATAAATTTCATCTTATAGAGTTAGGGCTGCCAGATTTAGCATATAAAAATACAAGATGCCCAGTTAAATTTGATTTCTCACAAAAAAATGAATACTTTTTAAAATATAAGTTATGTCCTATGCAATATTTGGTATGTACTTAAACTAAAAATTATTTGTTACCTGAGATTCAAATTTAACTGGGTGTGTTTTATCTGGTAACCCTATGTAGAATAAATACTCATCTTCACAAAATGTTACCCCGAGCTGGCTGTTCCACCATTCTATGAAGCCACCTGCTCTGGATGATGGTACATGTTAAATTAATAAAAATCTATTCAATGCATGCTCGCTGTCTCACTTCTTTCACTGCAGAGTGAAATATCGACCAAAGAATTTTACAATGAGAGAATAAGGCATTCAAGTGAGTGGGTGGATGGGGATAAACTCAGAATTGTGAGCAGTCAAAAAAACACTTTATTTGAGAATGTTTATTCTAGGAAAGGTACATGACTGTCTTTTAGGGATGAACTGGGTTCAATATAATAAGTCCCTAGGCTGGCTGAGCCCCTGAGCTAAGGCTGCACAAGAGCAGTTTAAGCAGGACCCAAAGGCACGTGTCAACGGGAAGAGGAAGTGCTCTGGTGCAGCATCTGTTCCTGCTGTGCTGCCTCCTTTCCCTCAAGTAAATCCTACGCCCTCATGGGTGGTTTCCTAGAAAACGTTCAGTGAAGAAGAGTAATAAAAAATTTAGCCAAGTTTAAAGACAGCGCTGTTCAGAAGTACACTACGGTGACATCACAGCCCCACACAGGACTACCCTAAAGGACAGTGGGGAAGGGAAATCAGACATAGTGAATATCTCAGGTCCAGAATTAGAAGCAGTACTTCTAGTTGTCCTCTTTTTCTGGAATAAGATGATAAGTGAGAGCTGCAGATCTACACTGATTACTGGACAGTGCGTAACAATTTATCTAGAGGGCCAGAGACTTCAGATGAACAAGACTGTTGGTGAGGAGCTTACTGCCAAGAAGGTGTGGGGAAGTATGTGGACGGTTCTTTGAGGAAGAAAGGCTGTAATGATCGGGTAGAGAAAGCGCTTGCTTTACGAATGCTAGTAAGCCTCCTTCCTGTGACCCCTTAGTGCTTGCTTGAGCAAGGAAGAATAAAGTAACAAAAATGTAGGGATGACAGGTTATGTATGTTGTATTAGTTAGAGTAGGTCACACAGCAACAGCAAATAGACCTCTAATTAACAATGGCCCAAACATAATGACAGTGTATTTATTATGATCATTACCATACAAGACACATTTTTTCTGGTAGGTAGGTGGTCCATACCCATAAAAGACTTCCATGTTTACTGGAATGTCTGCTAACATTTTCTAGTGAATATGTAAGAGAATATGGTCAGGGCAGTTTATTGAAACAGCAACAGAATGCTATAGTTACCAAGCAAATAGAGAGAGAATTAAAATTTGCATAGAGTCCTGCAAAATTGTTATTCAGTAGGAGTGACACTTCGGAAATTATTTCTGACATGTTTTGAGGCTTTTAATCTTTTCAAATATCCCACCAATGACAGTAGCATTTGAAAGTATTTCTAGAACATTAACAAATTGACCGTTATTGGTATAAGGGTGATTTGTTTACACGACCATCTTATCTGTTAGATTGTTCACTCCCCTAGGACAATGACCATTTTATTTGCCTTTGATTCCCAGTTTCTCAGATAGTGCCTACTAGAATAAAGGCACAATCAAATTAGGTGAATCTACCCTAAAGAAATTTTGCATTCCTTTTGAAGAATGTAAATACATGCAAATGCCAAATCATCAGACTGAGAAGGTTAGAACTTATATTAAAAACAGAATCCTGAAGTCTTGACTTCTGTGCTGTAAACACATGCCACAGAAGCAGTTCTGCATTTGCTTCTCAGTTGAGTTAAATCTGGGTAGGGCATAGGAGACTTTGCTTCCTGATGAATATTTAGTTCGTGATGGGCAATCACTTCAGTCTCTGGATGGGGTGTATGAAGAATAACATGGAAAACAAAGAAAATAAATAAATCTATTTGGTACAATCATCTTTTTATAAGGTGCAGAAAAAGTGCTCTAAACCACACTGTATGGGAAACCGCTAAAAAAAAAATAGAAAACAGAGCTTACTATATGCATTAGACAAATTCAATTTGCACGTAAATTAGAAACTTGAGCAGCAACAACTCTAAGAGTGGTGAAGAAAAGCTACTGTATCAGCAGGTTCACAATCTAGCCAGTTTGGTATCTTGACTGAGTTATAAATAATGAAACCTCAATCTGTTCTTCAAATATATTTTATGAATAGTTTAGAATTTTTAGAGCACACGTCATAGGTTCAGAAATAAAGTCTAATTAACTAAAGGAGAATGTACTAGCATAAAAGCATTCTGACTTCATAAAAATTCCTTCAGTGTGCTGATTAAAATGGGTCATGCTCACCCCTAGAAAATATTGCTCATTTTTAGAGATGAATTTAGTTTCAGGTTAAGGTTTGTCATGAACGGCATATGCCACCTGGAGAAAGGCTTTGCTTTTACGGCTTTCATATGACATGATCAATATTTCCGTAGTCCTTGTTTATTTGTCAGAAGTCCAGACAAGATGAGTCATATTTTTCAAAAACAGATTCCACTTTCTTCTTTGATGTTATTTCTGTAAGAAATCTCATATAAAGTGAGATTACAAAATGCCTATAGTTTATGAATAAAATCATAATTATCCTTTTAATCTTTTAATCTATTAAGAAAATCACACACACACACAAACACACACACACACACCCCTAAACTGAGAAACATAACGTTTAGACTTCTCGTAGGGAGAATGGTATGGAGATCAAACCATAGCAAAGCAAAATGGCTTGCTATGGTTCTAAAGGAGTAGTAAATAGCATGAGTCACGTTTTATTTCTCAGTGGAATGTCTTCCATTGAGAAAACTTTGACTTTCTATGCTGAAGAAAATGCTAGAAGAGAATTACAACAATTTATCCCAGGCAAGATATAGATAATTCTGATGTAGTAGATACTAGCTGTTCTCCAAAATCTATCCCCTCTTTTTCCTGGACACACAGCTAGGCTTTTTCTCAGCCCATCTTGCAGTTAGATGTGGGCATGTGACTTCATCTAACCAATGGAAGGTGAGTGATATCTCCAGTGAAGACCCATGAAAACTCTTATATGGGCTGCTCCTTGCACTTTTCCTTCTGCCTGTTGGATGCAGATGATGATAAGACTGTAAGAGATCAGGGAGCCACAAGACGGGAAGATCATTGTTAAGTAAATCACCATGTGGAGGACAACTCCCTGTTGACAAAGAACATGTGTTTCTTGAATGACTGGGGAGTGAGAAATAAATTTTATTGTGTTTGAGTTTCTTTCTCTCTCTCTCTCTCTCTCTATATATATATATATTCTATTAGCTTTAGTATTAGCCTATCCTAATATATCTGGTTATAATAATTTTCTTATACCTTAATTTATTGGGATATAAGGAATAAAAATAGATGGGATAAAGCCCTTATAGGCTGATATGTATCATGTGCTTGCTTATAAAGCAAACTCTGAATGTTTCTTTGGGATTCACTACTTAATGCTTAACGAAGGCAAATTTTAGCTTTGGTTGGGTAGATGATGAAGTTTGGAGCACTGGGAGATTATAATATGCTGTGGAATACAAGGTGACTTAGGAGGGATGGTATCTAGATTCCTCCATCCCAGTCTTCTATTTTATTTCCTAGGATGTCGGGGTTTTGAAAGCTTTGGCTCTGTCTTACTGTAATGTAAAGACCCATTACAAAAGCAACAAGGAAAACAGTTTCTCTTTTGTAGAAAACTCTTACACGTCTCCATTTGTATGCAATGTTTTTGTTTTCATGTATTTTTTGTTGCTGTCACTGATATGCTAATGATATGCTATTGCTATCTGGAATGCATTCAGCTACACACCACTGATTTCATTTTTGTGCAGAGAAGCAAAAACCTGAGACTTTAGCAATGATTACAATCTTCTGCTCAGTGAAGAAAGGCTGGGAGGCACAGACTTAGATACAGATATACTGGGAAAAAAAAGGATGGTGATAATCTTATTAACCTTGAATTTTCCATCTCCTTTGAGTTTTTATGTTGCAGAGTGAGATTTCTGGCAGGTGGTGGCCAAATTTTAATTTTGTTGTTGATTTACCACAAACTCAATACTCTTTCAGGAAAAAAAAGGGGTGGGGGAGGAACTGTTTATATGGAAACAAATCAGAAACTCAAGTTCCAAAAGCAATTTTTAAAAATTAGTGTGCTATTAACAAAAATAGAAATTATTCTGTATGTCTTGTAATATTTGTTAAAGAAGTAAAATTCATAAGCATATCATGGAAATATACATGTATGCATATTTGTTTGTATGTGTGTGTAAATACATATTTTTTTTAGTATTTAACTTTTTAAACAATACCCAAGGAAATTTTCTTATTTTAGAAGAACAAGACACTACAGATATGCGTGTGTTTCAGTAATTATTCCTGAAGAAGCAGTGGAAAATGTTCTTCTGTTAATTTAAGAAACATTTAATGAGAGCCAACTACATGCCTAAAAGGCAGAGTACTAGCTGGTAGAAAAATAGGTATGAATTAGACATCTAGAGAAGTTCCCTTTGACAAGTCAAAAGTGAATGTTACTTGGCAATATGCTTTCTACCTTACAGGGGACAAGTGATCCCTTTCCTGGGATATTGCTTACACATCAGCTAAACAGAATATTGAATTTCCTTCAATTGGGAAGCTGTGTAAACCTTGGCTTTGGAATTAGAAACTTGGGTTCAAATTCTTGGTTTCAGCACACATATCTCTGTTTTGGTCAAGTTCTCTTTAGGCATCTTACTTAACCTTACTCTGCCTTAGTTTCTTCATCTGAAAATGTGTACAACAGAAGAACCTAGTATAAATAAATGACTTAGCAAGTGCTGAATTCATGCTAAGTTATCAAAAATAGTAGTGCTTTAAGGAAGAAGGAATATTATCTACAATTAATTTTGGAGCATTGTGAAAATAACAGAAAAATTAACTTGTTTCTAGTATAAATCATACCTATTGCATTTTCAACATATATAATTTTATTTACTACTCAAGGAGCTCCTTTGAGGTCAAAGAGCTCACCTTTTCAGAGGAAGAAGTTGAGTTTTAGAAAGGTTGGAAGATTCACCCAAGCTCATGGAACCAGTAAGTGGCAGGAATTGACTGGAATTTTGATCCAAATATGTGTGATTCTGCCACACCCCACAGCCTTCCTAAAAAGTTAAATTGTGAAGCAATGGTAAAGGTTATCAGGAGTGAAAATACTCATACAAGTAGATCTTTGAAAAAACACAAATACTAAAAAACTATCCAAGTCAAGCTCAAAATTATCTCATTTTTAAACTTAGATTCTTTAAATGTCAGTTTCCACTTAAGAACCATTGTTGGGTATGTTCCCAGGCAAGCAGAGCCGAAGAGTTAGAATTGCTCTGAAAGCATGTGTACAGCCCAACCTGTACTATTGTGTGGGGTGGTCTTGGGTAGAGCCTTCCTCTGATCTTTGATAGGACACATATATACCCTGATGGAAACAATGTAAGCCACTGTTCACAGTTGCCCTGTGCTTAAGTGTCTGGCTGAACAGTGAATTAATCCAACTACCTACAGTTTATGTATGTGTTGCTGTGTGAGTCCTAGAGTAGAAGGAGGGGTGGCAGTGGGTTGAGTAAGGACCATGGCTGTGATTCTGCCGAGGAAGAAATGGCATCATTTGGGTGATGTACAGGCAGCTTTACCCATGTGGTCAGAATGTCTTATTTCCCTTCTTATCTTCCATTCTTTCCTAATCACCAATCCCATCCCCCCACCATTTTATTTTCAGCTGACAAAAACCCACTTATTCCCTCTATAGAAAGTGGTTTTGTGTCTTTAATAAAGAGGGTGAATTATTGCTTAAGGGGTGGTTTTCTGGTTGAGAAAGAGAGCTAACACTCAGTTGATATATAGCAGTAATTGAATGGAGCATGATGTGTTAATTCCTTACTCCTAGAGATTTGCGTAATATTTAAAGGCCTTCTGAATATTTAATAGGGAAACAAGTTTCCTGCATACTCCCTAAATTCATTGAAATTCAGAAAAACAAAGACAAGAGTATCTAACAATTGTCTAAAAGAGATTATTAGATCTTTCCTAAAGGATATTTTGGGATCCTTAAACCTTGAAAGTGGCTCTTATGTTTAACAAGGCAGCCTCTCACCAGTTATTTACCTCAAATTAGAGATTTCTTAAAATTCTTTGTAAAATTGGACAGGTGCAAGTTGAGACAAGTGGCATTTAGCAATTTTACTGTGGAGCACATTTTCCAAGCCTAAAAATGTTGGCAAACGTGTGTACATAATGCTTTTGAGCACTGCTGTCCGACTGAGCTTTCTGAGATGAAGAAAATAGTCCACATCTACATTGCCCAATATGGTAGCCACTGGTCATATTGACCACTTGAAACGTAGCTAGTATGATTATAATTAAATTTAAATATATCTAGTAGTTACTGTATTGGATAGTGCAACTTTAGAGAGATTACTGATGTTAGTTTGTCATTGCTTTTTAGTGATTGCAAGAGATAATGAGATTGTGGTAATAGGGCTCTAAACTCTAGCAAATTATGGCAGCAGCCATTTCAGCCTGCAGCTTGCAGTACTTACTTTACAGATTTCCTTTTAGAGGGAAACTTCTTAATAATTCAAAGTAGAAAAAGAAAGTGTTCTTTGTTTAAATATGGCCATTTAAGAAAATTGTTGCTACCATTTCCTAGATGGTTTAAATACTTTAACCTATCATTCATTTCTTTTCAGGGATAAATTTGTTTTTAGATTTCTATCCAATGATGGGAAGTCATGCCTCACAGGTCTGACAGGTTTCACATGAGAGCATGTGGACATATTTATTGGCTACCAATGGGTGTAATAAAATGGGCAAAATGAACAAAGGATAAGGTAGTTCATGCAGCATGTAGTCCCATTATTTTGCAATATAAAGAACCCTCATCTCATTGCAGATCAAAAAGCATTTCACAAATTCCCCAAACAAACATAAATAAGAAAAGAAACATAAAACTATATAACCCCATGAAATAATGTTCAGCAGCAGTGGGAAATGTAATGGTTCAGCATTAAGTCATTAGGTCGAACAGAATCAGTGCATGAAGAAGTCAAAAGTTATAAGAAACCAATCATCTGCCTCTACTTGTAATTTTCTTTCGTTCCTATATTGAGAGGCTTGTCTGCCCAAGAAGCAGCAAACTGCACGTGTCCTGGATGTGACAGAGACACCAAAGCGGCATGTGAGAAATACGCCAGTCTCACTGCTCTGAAGGAATGCCTGTTTCAAAGGGAGTTTGGGCCTGAATCACCATTCACAACGTAAGATGCATAAAGGACGAAAAATCAAGGGGAACAAAGTTCTTTGAAATGGAGTAATCTACACGCAGGTGTGAATCTGTACCCAGTGAAGAATTCAATAACAAAAACAACACACACACACTCACATTCTAGGAAGTGTGAAATGAAATTTCTGAGTGTACTCAGAAAAGCAGTTTTTAGACTTCTCTTAAGCGATAATTGAATCTAATGTTATAATCAAAAGAATAAAGTCTGGGACAACTGTTTTTCATATCTTGAACAGAAGGTTATCAGTTGATTTCCCCCAACAAGACTTTTCTGAAGTCTCTTTTAAAGGTACTTGGCAATAAATCATAAGTAAGTGGAATAAATGAGAACATGCTATTTGAAATGGAAACTGGAAAGAAATACCTGATAATCCAGTTCATAATGTTTTTGCTTGAAATCTCCAGATAATCACTCATTTCTTTCCTTGGCATTCTGATGTACCCACATAACAACGTCATATTAAAGTTACAGCTAACCCAGTGGGTATAGTTGTGGGAAGTAACATCTTACTATGGGAAACAATTTTATCTTTTATTTTCATCTCTGTTTCTTTGTCATTTTTATGTGACAGTTTTCCTTGACAAAAACTCTTTTTAGTGACTACTGGTCTCTAATTTTATCAAACATTTTATCAATAAGAAGAATGCAGAAAATTGGCCAGGAGCAATTCATTCCTGAAGTAAGCTTATTTCTGCTGTAAGCTGTAGGAAATAAGGCTAGAGAGCTCTGCTGTGAATTATTATTCTCTTACTATGGTAAAAAAATACGTAACACAAAATTTACCATCTTAATGATTTTTTAAGTGTGCAGGGCCGTAGCGTTAAGTACATTCATGTTGTTGTGCAACAGGTCTCCAGAACCTTCTCATCTTGAAATACAGAAACTCTATACCCATTAAACATCAATTTCCCCTCTCCTCACCTCCAGTCCTTGGCAACCACCTTTCTGTTTTCTGCTTCTATGATTTTGACCACTTTAGATGTTTCATATGAGTGGAATCATACAGTATTTGTCCTTCTGTGACTGGCTTATTTCATTACATATGTCCTCAAGGTTCATCCACATTGTAATACATGACAGAATTTGTCCTTTTTTAATGCTGCATAATATTCCATCATATGTATATATCACATTTTTAATCCATTTATCTATTGAGGGGCAGTTGGGTTGCCCTTATCCCTTGGCTATTGTGAATAATGCTTCAGTGAACATGGGTGTGCAAATAAATCTTAGAGATCCTGCTTTGAATTCTTTTGAATTCAAAACATATACCCAGAAGTGGGATTGCTGGATCTTATGGTAATTTCATTCTTAATTTTTTTGAGAAATTTCCATACTGTTTTCCATAATGGTTATACTGTTTTACATTTCCACCAACAGTGCATAAGGGCTGTAATTTCTCCACATCCTCATGTAAAATGGTATAAAATATAGTGTATACTTTGCATTCATGCTGTATCTATTCATACCAAACTATGATGTTAATTTTTTTTCTGAATTTAAATAGCAAGCTACCTTTAAAGACATAAAGACATTTCCAACAATGAAAACATCCAGATATTTTATTCATTTAATGACATAAAGATGGTCTCTGACTTAACAATGTTTTGACTTATGATTTTCCAACTTTATGATGGTGCAAAAGCAATAGGCATTCAGTGAAAACTGTACTTCAAATTTTGAATTTTGATCTTTTTCCAGGCTAGCAATGTGCCCTATGATACTCTGACACAATACTGGGCAGGAGCAGTGAGCCACAGCTCCGTTAGCCACATGACCACGAAAATAAACAACCAATATTCTACAGTGTACTGTGTTGCCAGATGATTTTGCCCATCTTTAAGCTAATGTAACATTTTGAGCACACTTAAGGTAGGTTAGGCTAAGCTAGAATGTTCAGTGGGTTAGGGATATTAAGTGCATTTTTACTTGAGATATTTTGAACTTATGATGGATTTATCAGGATGTAACCCCATTGTAAGTTGAGAAGCACCTGCAGATTCTTCTTGATTTTCTGCTACCAAAAACAATAGACCAATATCTGCTTTTAGTGCATCTCGTTCACTAGTGAAGGCAGAAATAGAAAACAAATCAGCGACTTATCTGAATAAGACAATTTCAAATGATAAATTCCATGACAAAAACAATGTAGAGGGATGGGATAGAGAGAGACTGCCGGAGTGGAAGGCAATTGGTTTGGGTGGGTGGAAACAAGTTTTTCTGAAAACAGAACATTCTAGAGGAGATGAGAAGAAAAAGAAAAAATAAATGCCATGTCAAGATTTGGGGACAAGATGCACCTGTGCAGGGGAATGAATGAGTTTAAATGTCTTGGCATCAATGACCTTGGCATGTTCAACACAAATGAATTCAGTGTCACTGGAGCTGAGCAAGGAAGAAGACGGTGAGAGTTGAGATCAGAGTGATAAGCAGGGGTCAATTTATGAAGGGCTTTGTAGACCATGGCGAGCAGTTTGAATTTTAAGTATAATAGAACCCGCTGGAGGGTTTTAAGCCCTTCTGTGGAAATGAAATGATATCAGCTGTATGTTCCAAAGGTAGTTCTGACTGCTGAACAGAGAATGAAGGCAGGGACGTACAGTGGATGCAGTTGGAGCTGATGGTGGCTTAGACGAGGCTAGGCTTCTGCTTTGGGTCCATAGATCTTACAAGGTGGCAGGTTGCCCAAATAACATACAGCAAAATCAATGAATGGAAAAAACAAGGAGCATATGTGATTTATTGAGCATACCAGTGCTTTACTAAATGAATTTCATGACTTTCCTTTGAGTCAAACTTTTGGATATTCCATCCTATCCTGAAGGTGTTATATTAATAAAAATAATTATCAAATTTGTATTTGTAAGAAAATATGAGAAGGAAAATCCATTTAAAACAGACAAATTAAAAAGACTTCTACTACTTTGTGGGTAAGTGAGTTATATTTTCCATGTAAAATGACTGAAAAATATATTTTTACAGGAAATTGATTTAATTGAAATTACTGCTAGGCACTGTAAATATGTTTGGTTCGTGCCACAGTTCCCAGGAATTTATAAATGGGTTCAGAATGTTGTTCAGGCACCAGAAAATAAACCTCCAAGCTATTTACTACTTCCATGATATATAAAGTTTGCAGTTTTGATTTTGTGTGATTATGTTCAGCAATGGTGACCTTTAGAGGCAACAATATTGAAGTGTAATGAGGAGATGTTTGATCACTGGTATACAATGAAGAGTTGGTGCTACTTCTCCATTTCTTCCTGGAATTCGTGAAATTCAACTGACAGGCTTTAACCTTTAGACTGCTGAAGTTATAAAATGTATAGGGATTTAGGCTGTTTATACAACACGTTAGATATATGAAATTTTTAGACACTGCAGCTTCCTTTATCATCAGGTAAAATGATTTTGTATATTTAATAATATGAGTCACCGGTAACCATGACAGGCTGCACTCAGGCATATCCCAAAGTATATGAAATGTAGGTTGATGAAAATAGAAGTGAGGCCATCAAGACAAATAAATAGAAAGTGGGCATTCTCCCCAGACCATGCATTTTCAAAACAGATGTATAAAGCTCCTCTACTTGTTTCCTTTTCATCCAGGGCAGCATAGAAACTAGCATGAGATAATCTGTGTGTCTTGCTTGCGTGCTAAAAATTTCATTGAACTCAAGAATGTTTTAAATAAAGCAAAGGTAAGGGTGAGGTGCTGACGGATTAGAGGCTGTGATCATCAGATGGAATTGCATTTGGAGGTGTAACTGGTGGTGAGGATGTTGGTAAAGGAGAAGGGAGAAGGGAGATTTGTGAGAACACAAGCTCAAGATCTGTGGCCCCAATAAGTTTTGGAATGGTTCATAACAGGGCAAGCAGTTTGTAAGAAATTATTCCCAACTCTTGTTTAGAAGTGATTTTACTAAATCACTCATTTCTTGGCTGATGCTACAGAATAATCGACAACATAACCAGCCTGTCCTGAGTAACCATAGGATTTTGATTCTCTTGTTAGGAATTTATACAGTATAATCATCCCTCGGTATTTGTTGGGGGTTGATTCTGGGACCTCCCCTGGATCCAAAATCCTCAGATGCTGATGTGCCTGATATAAAATGGCATCGTATTTGCCTATAACCCACACACATCCTCCTGTATACTCTAAATCATCTCTAGGTTATGTATAATACCTAATACAATGTAAATGCTATGTAAATAGTTGTTATATTGTATATTGTTTAGGGAGCCATGACAAGATAAAAAGTCCACTCAAGTTCAGTACAGATACAATTTTTTTAAAAAAATATTTTCAATTTGCCGCTTGTTGAACCACAACAGAACCCACTGATATGGAGGCCAACTGTATAGGACAAGTGTGTCCCATTTCTAAGTAAGTTCATAATGAGAAGCAAATGTATTAGTAATAGGAAATTAATCTGTAGGGGAAAAAAACCCTTATCCTATGTATTAAAGATTCACATATAAAGCTGGGCACTGTGGCTCATACCTGTAGTCTCAGCTACTCGGGGGAGGCTAGGGCAGGAGGATCACTTGAGCCCAGAGGTCTGAGGCTGTAGTGAGCTATGATTATGCTACTGTACTCCAGCCTTGGTGACAGACACTATGTCTCTAAAAAAAAATTTCAAAAACCCACACATACATGTAAAGGAAACAAACAATTAGAGAATTAAATACAGAAACTATTTCTGGGCATGCACAGAAGAAGTTTCCACCAAAATGAAATGTTCATGCTTCTTGCCTAGTTAATGGTACCATGGTAATAAAACAGATTTGTTAAATGCCTAGTTACATGTGATGATTCCAGATATGAGTCAACTAGCACGGTCATTGGCTTCTACGAACTGGTTCTTTTGAGAACAAGTTACAGTCATAGTTACTTCATAATTACATGAAAGAGATGGGGAAACGTCAAAAGTATATTCAATACTAGTGAGAACAGGAGCAGATCTAAGGGCTTCCATGTTGTATGACAATGTCACACGGCCTGACTCAAGGTGATACTCTTAGAATCTGTGGAAGAAGGGCAGGCAAAAAGGCACCACAGGATCCTGAAACCCGTTCTATGACACTCTTACATGATAAAAGTATTCAAATTCAGTATCTTTGGAGCTTCAATTTCTGAGCCTTTTATAATATCACTAGAAATTATTTTATACATTCACATTTTTGTGATCTCAATGAGATATAACCTAGAAATGTTAAAAGTCACATCATTACTATCTTAGAGTTCAGTGGTTTATTTTATTTATAATCATGGTGGGTGAAATAATCTTGTTCCTTTATTATTTTTAATTAATATGTATGGAGTACTTAGGATGTACCAAGCACTTTACATGCATTATTTCATTTCATCCTCACATTAGCCAATGAGATATATTCTTTTATTAGTTCACTTTATAGATGAGGAAACTGAGTAATTTAGAGGTTAAATATTTGCTCAAGGTCATCAGGCTTGTGTGTGGTGGTGAAGGGATTTTCACTCAGGCTGTCTGACTTCGGTGCCTGTATTCTTAGCCACTAGGCTATATCACTAAGAAGGCAATTATTAATAAGTAATTTATTAGCTTGGGCTGCTATAACAAAACCACATACTACTAACAGTACCACATACTAGGTAGCTTAAACAAAAGTTTATTTGCTCACAGTTCTGGAGAAATCCAAGGTCAAGTTGCCATCAGGGCTGGTGTCCGGTGAGGGCTCTCCGCTTGGCTGAAGAGGGCTGCCTCTTCGCCGTGTGCTCACATGTGGTATTCTTTGTGCAAGGAGAGAGAGCAAGTGAGGTCTCCGGTGTCTCTTCTTTTTTTTTTTGAGACAGAGTCTCACTCTGTTGCCCCGGTTAGAGTGAGTGCCGTGGCATCAGCCTAGCTCACAGCAACCTCAAACTCCTGGGCTCAAGCGATCCTTCTCCCTCAGCCTCCCAAGTAGCTAGGACCACAGGCATGCGCCACCATGCCCGGCTAATTTTCTCTATATGTTTTTAGTTGGCCAATTAATTTCTTTCTATTTATAGTAGAGATGAGGTTTTGCTCTTGCTCAGGCTGGTCTCGAATTCCTGACCTTGAGTAATCCGCCCGCCTTGGCCTCCCAGAGTGCTAGGATTACAGGCGTGAGCCACCGCGCCCAGCCTGGTGTCTCTTCTTACAAGGACACTAATCCTACTGAATCAGGAGCCTACCCTTATGATCTTATTTAACCTTAATTACTTCCTTAAAGGTCACATCTCCAAATGTAGCTATGCTGGAAATTGGAGCTTCAATGTATGAATTTTGGGAAGGACACAAAAACTCAGTTGATAATTTTCATAAAAGAGGTATTCTCCAAATTATTACATCTTGGTTTATTGTGTAAGACGGCCATTTGTCCACTGTTTTTTTTTTTTTTTCCCTTACACTCACATGGAGGCTGCTTCTAACTCTTAGCCAACCTTTCTCTCCAGAGGGCATTTCCACTGTCCTGGGCTCAGGGCCCCACCTGCTGATTGCTGGCGTGACTATGACCATGTGATCTTCTTCTCAACCAGTCCAGCTCCATATGTCTTTCCCTGTGTGGAGCAGGAGGAGATGCGAAGCTCTCAAGGGCTCTTTTCACCTATTTTCCTGTGTCTTTCACTTCTTACAGTTGTGATACTTGTACTTCAGATAGTTTCTGATATGTACTCAACACTAACCCATTTTCACTTTCCTTGCGCCCATTTCTGTCTATTTATTTATTTTTATTTCGGCATATTACGGGGGTACAAATGTTTAGGTTACGTATATTGCCTTTGCCCCAACCGAGTCAGAGCTTCAAGCATGCCCATCCCCCAGATGGTGCACGCGCACCCATTAGGTGTGTATCTGTCACATCGTCCCTCAGCTTATTTCAATCATGACATCCTATTAGTTGAAAAAAAGGTGCCAGAATATATTTAAAAAAAAGGTCTAAAAATAAAACTATTTAGCGCTCTTAATAGCTAATTAGAGAAAGCAGTCCTTCATCAATTGAAAATGGCTAGTCATTTTCTTAGGATATTAATTTGTAGAAACTAAGATTTTTCTTTTCTACATATCAACAAAAGATCATAAACAAGTATCTTTATATAGATTAAATGTTTTTGAATTTTATTTAGTATCTTTGTTAAATTAAGAGCTATAACCATGAAATAGTAGCCTTTTTATATAAACTGTTCTAAATCATTTTCATGGCTTTGAAGAATTGAGCAAAGTTGCTATTTCATGGGTAAGTTGTTGTGATTCATCAGAAAAGTAAATGAAAGGTATAGAAGAAAGAGAATACTTATTTTTTCTCCATTTAGAAAGAAAAGGTATTAATTATGGCTTTTACGGGCCAATGATTGTATACTTGAGGTTTTTTGGTTGATCTCCGTTACCCACTTGAAAATCTCCATGTTCAATTAAAAAAACAATAACCAGTGTGTTTAAATGCAGACTTGATTTAACTGCTTTAACTGCTCTTTACTATTTTATAGACAAATAATGTTTTAATGAAACCGCAATAGACTGAATGTCTATGTCCTTCCCAAATTCTTGTGTTGAAATCCTAACCCTCAAGGTGATGGCATTAGGGGGTGGAGCCTTTGGTAGGTGATTAGGTCATGAAGGCAGAGGCTTCATGAGTGAGATTAGTGCCCTTATAAAATAGGCC
>CAUYRT010048819.1:0-45607 GCA_963574885.1 Lepilemur ruficaudatus
TGGGAGAATGAATGGATGGGGTGAAACAGATTGACTTGTAAATGATTCTCTTTTGGAAATTAAATTAACCTGGGAGACAAGTATTATATATTTAAAATGATTTGGGCCAGGTCTGGTTGCATTCTCAATCTTCTTTCTTGCAATATATTGAGATAACAGGCAGAAGAAGGGAAGGCAATTATTCCTTTTGGTGGGTCTGGTTTTCTATGAAGAAAGAGGAAAGCCCCTTCCAACACCTATTGATCTCTAAGGGCCTTTAATTCAAAGTACTCTTTAAACCAAGGAGCCATATTTGGGGGTGAAATTTCCTGAGCTCCTTCAGCAGCAATCTGAGGGTGGTTCCATGTCTTCCATGCAATAAAGGTTATAGGCTTTGTGATAACTGATTCCCTTTGTATTCAAGGATTTTTTTTTTTTATTATTTATGGGTTCATAGATTATTTCCAGATGTATTATTTCCAGATGTTTGAAGTGGCTAAATATAGCCATATCCACACTGAGGTTAGATACCCTGCATCCACTGGGTTGGTGGTAAATGATGATAGCAGGATACCTAGGAAGACATCCAAGGAAAGCTCAACAATTATAGCAGTTGCAGTCTGAGGGATGGCTCTATTTATCTCCTGTAACAGAGTGAACGACCTGAAAAGGGTGAAATATTTTATGAGTCATCTCTTTAAAACTATCCCCCAACACACACACTCCTTTTGGGAAATAAAACCTGCATCCCTGCCCAAGGCCAGTAATCAGAGGAGCAGTCCTTTGTTCTTCGTACAAGAGATGGATCAATGGAATTGCCTAAGAGGTCACCAGATTGTCTTTTCTGGAGATAGCATGGATCAGAATCATCAACGATAGTTAAACAGCAATAGCGTGAAGCTGAAAACCCTCCCTTTGAAAGCTCTGTATTTCTGCTTATAGTTAGGACACTGGTACTTTAAGATGAGAGTCTATCATCCTCCTCATTTGCTGGCAAATTAATAAACCTCCCTTTCCTTCTCCTTGTTCTTCTGAAGCGGCCTCAGGGACAAGTGTTGAAGTTTCAGTAACACTCCCAGGATCTAAGTTCTGGAAGGGATCTTCAGATTGTGAACAGCAGTTTTCAAAACGCCTTCTGCAGCAATTCATTACTAGAGGTGAATAGAGGAGCTCTGATAGAGGATAGGGAAGGTTGAACCAGTGGGACTCTGGACACCCCCACCCAATCAGAGCAAGTTCCTTTTTATCTAATTTTAATCTATGTTGGGGTTCTGCTGAAAAATTTTTAACCACTAATGTAGAAGTTTTTTTTTTTTTTATTTTCCAGACATCTAAATCCATTCGTCATATTTATCTGTATATTTGCTATGATTGAGATAGCTGCCAGTTGCCAAGACACAAACTCACACTGAATGAACAAGATATATGTTTATTTCTCTTCCACACAAAAATCCAGATTATGGCAAGTGTGATAGTACCAGTTATGGGGGACAAGACAGCTTCAAGCTTTTTGCTCCATCTTTACCAAATGTATTTTTCTTATCCTTGTGGTCCAAGTTGGAATTCCAGCCATCACAACCAGTTGAAGCATATTAGAAAGAAGGATGCGCACCATCCTTTAAGAAGACACATCCCCCCACCTCCAGATGCTGCAACCTGTTTACATATTATTAACTAGCATTTAGTTGTGTTGACTACATGTAGCTGCAAGGGGGGCTGGGAAATGCAGTCTTCCCTATTCCAGCACCACATGCCCAACTAAATATTGGGAATTCTATATTTCTAGAAGCAGACAGCAGATACGAAAGGACACAATCGATCTTCTGCTGCAATCTATCTTCAGCCCAGTCAATTGGTTCAAAGCTGAGAATATCTGATTTTCTCCGTAGATCTTCCTACAACTAGCCGATTAGAAGGGGGATGTGAATACACCTTGAAAAGCGACAGCTGAAATAGCAGTGGCTGCTAAATTACACACAGCAGTTCCGAGTCATTTGGTAGGGGTGCAAATCAATATTTACAGACCTTGGCTATGGAGGAAAGGTTAAATTATGTTCGGGCACATTCTGCTCAAGGCATGGAAAGACTGATACATTATAGAAAGATTCCTGTTGACATAGTTAAAAGTTTTAAAAGACATTTAAAGTCACGAGCATTGTCATCTGAGAAATCTACTTGACACGTGCATGTAAATGAGAGGCACAGCGCTTGCTCAAGTTCTTCTGGGCCCCCACTGGAAGCTTTGGAGTGAGGGGGGTGTAGGGAGGCACAGGGAATGTGGCTCCAGGTTCCCGAACCATGAACAGGACCCGGCACCTCGTATTTGCTGAATAAATAAATCAATGGATGCAGTTAGGGGCCAGAGACTCAGCTCTGCCTAAGGGCCTTCAAGAGGAGAGGGTTCTGTAAAAACTAGGAGCAAGATTCACCTGTGGGGAGAGGGGAAAAGAGCCTGTGTGTCCACAGTAGCCTTGGACCTGGAGTACACCAAGAAACAGGTTTCATGTTATAGTGGACAACAAAGGAGGACTCTGTAAAGCCCCAAGATCAAGCTTTCTAATTTGATTTTTTTTTTCAAGCTCTATGTTAGTTTATACTCCATTCATTGTTAGGATTATTTTTACTGCATTTTATAACTTTCAAACTCTCTTCAAAAATTAGTCTAAACCAGTCACAGAAAGAAAAATATTACATGATTCCACTTATATAAGAATCCTAGAGTAGGTAAATTCATAGAGACAGAAAGTAGAATGGTGGTTGCCAGGGAAACCTCCACGGGGAAAGGGAAAGGGAAAAGGAAAGGGAAAGTTATTTAATGAGTTCAGAGTTTCAGTTTTGCAAGATGAAAGGCTCCAGAGATGGATGGTGGCGATGGTCGCACAACAATGTGAATATACATAATGCCACTGAGCTGTATACTCACAAACGGTTAAAATGGCAGATTTTATGTTATGTACACTTTATTACAATTTTAAAAACTAGTCTAAATATTAATTGCATATATTAGAGAAATGCATTTCATTCCAGCTGTCAATGTTTGGAAAAGTGTTTAAGTCATTGCCTATACCAACTTTGCAAATACTGGAAATGGTTTTTAAGCATTTCTTAGAAATTACCCACAATACCCAGTGTCCCCTCTGAGTCTTCCAGGAGCTCTTCCTACAATGTCCTAGGTGCCGTTCCTAACTGACTCGTCAGACCAGATTCAAATCATTCAGTAACATATACTCTCACACATTCCCTCCAATGCCAAACCACTTGCCAGCACTCTTAAACCAGCTTGCCAGAGTTTGATAATTCAAAAACTGATCATTCAACAGCCTGGTATGTAACAAAGGAGAGGGTTTGGAGCTTTTACCAAAATTCTCTGAAACAGTGGTTCTCAAGGTGGGGCCCCCAGACCAGCAGCACAAGCATCACCCAGGAACATGTCAGAAATGCAGATTTTCAGGCACTGAGCAGACCTTCTGAGTCATAGCCTCTGGGGATTGGGCCCAAGTGGTCTGTGTTTTCCCAAGTCCTCTAGAGCTGTGATCCCCAACCCCCAGGCCAAGGACTGGTACCAGTCCGTGGCCTGTTAGGAACTGGGCCACACAGCAGGAGGTGAGTGGAGGGCCAGCGCAAGAAGCTTCATCTGTATTTATAGCTGTTCCCCCGACTCCTATCACCACCTGAGTGCCGCCTCTTGTCAGATCAGCAGTGATATTAGATTCTCATAGGACAGTGAACCCTACTGTAAACCACACATGTGAGGGCTCTAGGTTGCACACTCTTTATGAGAATCTGAGGTCGAGCTGAGGTGGTGTCGCTAGCACCGGGGAGCAGCTGCAAATACAGATTATCATTAGCAGAGAGGTTTGACTGCACGATAAACATAATATGCTTGAGTCATCCTGAAACCATCCCCCCCCCACCCCATTCGTTGAAAAATTGTCTTCTGTGAAACTGTTCCCTGGTGCCAAAAAGGATGGGGACTGCTGCTCTAGAGGATTCTGATGCACACTGAAGTGTGAGAACCACTATTCTAAGGAGTGTGTGACCTCCAAAATGTCAAGAACCATAACATTCACTGGAAGGGAGAGGACAGTCAGAAGGCCAGCATAAGTTTCTTTCCTGGGGCTTCATGAGTTTTTTGTTAGACTGATCCAAGACAGGTCAGAGGCTCACTTTGCCTGGCGGCATTTCTGCTAACATCTCATCTAATTACAGCCTTCACCTCACCTCCAGGAAGCAAGACCTAAACTCCCCACACTGACTCGCTGGTTTGTCTAAGGGAGCAGCTGCCACACTCCCCCTTCTCATCTAATCTGTTGGCTCCCTGGTAAAATAATTATAACTGTTTAATACTACTAGTAGTAAAGCTTATAGCTATATAAACATCAGGTATCCCTAGTGTAATTTTAAAGTACAAAAGGAAAAGTCGATAATATCAACAGTATGTGTAGCAGATTCACATTTTTAATGACAACAGAAAAGATACAAGCTATTGAGATCATTAATTTAATGTGAAGACAGAATAGTCACCTTCCAGAAAAAGTTTCAAACACAGAAAGTTAATATATTCTAAAACTCAAAGAGTCTTAAACTTCTTTTTTGGTCTTATTTCAACACAGTTTTTCAGATACAATAAAGAGGAGACTAATTAATATTCATATAACAGTAAACACTCTTTTCAAACTAATTTCATATCTATTACCTTAAAGAAAAGATAACACAAGAAAATCACCTGAAATATAGGAAGATACAGTTTTAGAATTCAACATGACCTTGAGCTAAAGAGGATGTAAAACCATTCCCACCTCCATGACCTGCCTTTGCTGCCTTGAATGACTATATAACTACCTGTTGGCAACTAGTAAGCAGCTAAATTACATGAATTCTGATCAATTCTTCCAGATTAGTTGTCACAGTACAGTTAAATGTTTAGGGTGATGGCATTAATCTGTTCTGACAGATTTCGCTCTCTAAAGTATAACAGAGTTATAGCGACTTTAAACTGATTTAACAAGAGCCTAGAACAAAAGAGTTGGAAAGATCTGAACTGAGACTGCCTCTGATCGCATCACACTGCAGTCTCCTTTGGCAGTGCTTGAATCAAACGATCTTAGCAGACAGGCAGTTATTCTTATCTCTGATTCACAAACAAAACTATTTTCCCAGGGAGAGTCTACTGCACTTTCCAAAGTATGTTCCAATTCCTTCTAATCCCAAACAATGCTCAGCCTCTACAGGCTCAAACTTCCTAAACTCAAATATTATTAACCAGATAACTACAAAGACATACAACTAGTGACACTAGTGACACACACATACACACACACACATGTGCGCACACGTGCTTTGAGAAAAACACTTACTTAGACTATGTTTGTATAGGAAACCACCATCCAGAAGATATATTTATTAACTATGACAATGTGTAAGGCATACAATTTTTTTCTTTTTTTATTTGTTCTCTTTTTGCAATGTTAAAAATAAGATATAATTAACATTTTATAAATCCTTTTAAAATGTACAATTCAGTGGTTTTTAGCATGTTCACAAAGTTTTGCAACCATCACCACTATCTCATTTCAGCATATTTTCATTACCCCAAAGAGAAAACATGCAATCATTAGCAGTCACTCCCATTCTTTTTACTCCCTCCCCCAAGCCCCTGGCAAAGACTAATCTACTTTCTGCTCTGTGGCATTCATCCATTCTTATTACTTTTGAGCACCTACATGACATGAGGCACTGGTTTAGGTCCTAGGGGACAGACTGATGAACAAAATAGACTGTAAGTCTCCCCTAATGGAGTCTTTATTCTAGTGATTGCATGCATTTCACAAAATGAAAGATATTCCATATTTAGTGATATGTAAATACATGCAAGAAAATAGAATATGCTTAGTCTGACAAACAAAAAAATAACCCAAACGCACAAGGTAACACAAAAATGCGCAGAACAGATTCAATCATCTTTCTCATCAAATGAATTTTTCTAGAAAATCAACATGTGGGAATTTCCCCCTTCTTTCCTCTTTCTGGTCCTCTGGGAGGGTTGGAAAGATCAAACCAAATATCTAAAGAACAAGAGGTAGGAGGTAATGTACGGCCCGGGCCATGAGCAAACTGAACAGTTAGCTCCAGAACAATCACAAGATATTTTTTCACAAGGGCAAAATCATCATCCAAAATAGTAGGTTACAGCCAAAACTTCTGAGCCCCAGTCAATGATGCATTTGTTTTAGGCAGAACACAATAATGCAATTTTGCTTTTAATCTTTTGAAGGAAGAATGCGCATAAATCCTAGAAGTCCATTGTGACAGGATTTGCAGGCTTTGACCTCTTGGATGTGAAATATCCTGATCAGCTCACACTGCAAAATGTTTTGCTGAAGCTCAGACAATCGAAAGTGACCAATCCCTGCCATTTCTATTATAAACTTGCTGTAATCCCTAAGAGGGACATTACAAAGAGTACATGAAAATGGCCATATCTTTACACATAAACATTTCTCAACTATATAAATTCAAATATATGCCTATAGTCAAGAATAAGTGTAGAAAGAGAATCAACGATTCAAGTGAGTCTATGAAACAACTTCTTTGTTTGGCTCCAGTAGGGCCATAAGGCCAAAGTATTTTGTGTAGCTAGAGGAAACTTTATAATTTATCATTCAAATGAGATACTCTTGAGAGTTGAAAGAGGGCATCATTAACAATTAAGCTGAGACAGCAGACGTAAGGAGGGACGGTGTCAGACAAAGGAGGATATGCAGATGGTCGCTCTGTGAATGGGCATCATGCGGGTCCCAGCGGAGAACTGCCTCCTCAGTCTGCCCCAGAGCCTAGAGTCTAGAGGAAAGATCAGATACCACAACCATAGTAGAAGATGCTAATTATCAAAAAGAGATATTCACTTATGATTGCTCTTTAATATGCCCTAGATAAGTTCAAGTTACCCTGAATATTAGAAACTTTTTATGTTTTTTAATTTTTACTTTTTTGACACAAGGTCTCACTCTGTTGGCCAGGCTGTAGTGCAGTGGTATGATCAGCTCACTGCAGCCTCGAATTCCTGGGCTGAAGCGATCCTCCTGCCTCAGCCCACTGAGTAGCTGGGACTACAGGCATATGCCACCACACCTGGCTAATTATTCTTATTTTTTTTGTAGAGATGAGGTCTAGCTCTTGCTCAGGCTGGTCTTGAACTCCTGACCTCAAGCGATCTTCCCACTTCGGCCTCCCAAAGTGCTGGGATTACAGGTGTGAGCCACCATGCCTGGCCACTAAAAGCTTTTTAAAACAAACCTTGCAACCCTGTACAAAGCAGTGGATAGCGAGGACAGGTCCAAACTAAGTGATGGGTATGTTAGTCAGAAGAAGTTACAGGGTACTGTGGGGGGGTGTGTGTGCGTGCCCACAGGCACAGGTGAGGGTAACTGGAGATGCATGGCAAAGAGGAAAGAAGTTGGTGTGATTTCATTCTTTCGAAAGAATTATTGAGAAATACTTAAACACATGACAATTCAGTTATGACTAACATAAAAACAATATCTCACAACTACAAAACATAAAACAGAATGGTTTGGGGGTAAAAACAATAATTATGATGTTTCCTCAGCCCTTTAAAAATACTTTTTCTTATAAATCAAGGATATAACTAGTTTTTGCTAAACAGTTCATATTTACAAAGAATTTTACCTGTAGAGAACTGTCCCTGGAACAAGCTTCTGCACTTGAATAATGGCACTGACCTCCTTTACAGTAAAAAAAAATTATCTCAAGCTTCCCCAGGGCTAACTAAAAAGAAATTATTATACTGCTATAAATACCTTATGTTTCAAGCTCTTACACAGCTATAAAATCAGTACAATTTTATAACTGATAATACAAACAAACCCACAAAGCCAATAAAATCCAAATGAATCACATTAATTAATCTGACATGTAATATATTGTTGAAATTAGATTTCCACACTAGAAATAGCCTGGTTCTTCCAAGTTGGCCTCCCTATTCTGTCGCATGTTATCTGATGACTCAATTCTCCAACATTTTTTCCTATTCAGGCTTTATATATAGCTTTCATTGTCATAAACACCAGTCTATATTGTCATTTGGCCTTGTTTTGGCTGTAAGGTACCATTTATAATTAGATTCACCTCTGCTCTTTGAGCAGCTATTACAGAAAAACCATTTGACGCCAGGGCACAATAGCCACACATGTCACTGTGGGCACTAGAACTTCACAGCAGCATTTAGATTCAAGGTGGTCACCCAGAGAGTCCAGAATATGCTTAAACTGAATTTGTTTTTAAATCACCAAACTGGATTTCACTAGAATTGTAAGTTCCATGAGGTCAGGGAGGTGGGTCTGTTTTGTTGACTGTGGTATTCTCAGAACTTATCAGAGTACCTGGTACACAGTAAGCACTCAATGTATATTTATTCAATAAATTAATGATTGAGTGAATAAATGGAACATTTTCAAAGAGAACTCATGTAACCATAAGAAATGCATCTGTGGTCCCTAGTCTCCTTGGACCTGAAGGAGAATACAGGCAGAGTCCTGCCAACAGGCCTAACAACTGCACATGCTCACAAAAAGAATCTACTCTCATGCTCACTGGATTTTATATCCAAATCACTCATTGGTATGCAAACAAGTGTTCTTCCTCAAAAAATGGTCTTTCTTAAAAATATCAGTGCAGCCAAAGAGGGCTCCTTGCCCTCTGTCCATTAGCAAAAATTGCTTTTGATTAACAAAACCCAATTCTGGCAAATGTTGGTACAATGAAGTAACAGAGAAGGAGGAGAGAAGAGGAGGGAACTAGAATGTACTAAGTTAGCACCCACTGCAGGCCAGCAGCCATGCTGATAGCAACTTGGCATGTGCTGCTTAGATCAAACTTCACAAGAATTCCGTGAGGCAGGCTTTCCTGTACTACTTACTTTTTTACAGAGAAAGAAACTGTTGCTCAGAGAAGTTAAACAGGGTTGACACAGTAAGCGGGGCTAGGGGCAGTTGGTTTCTGAACTTAGGTCTGTCCAGTTAAAGTCCTTACACTATTCTCAAGCCATGCTGTGTCCTAAAAGAAGTGACACATGGCAATTAGGGGACAGGACAGCAGGTGATGAAAAAGCAGATGAAGAGAAGATTTCCTGTTCTGAAGGTAAGTGGATAGAGTAAAAATAAAAGTATACTATTCCATTTATTTCTAAGAGACACAGCAGAAGTTCTTTTAAAGAACACCTCACAATCCCAGCCAGAATTTTATTTGCTTCAAAAATGAGAAGTGCAGCCTTTAGTTTATCTGCGATCATCTTTTTTGGATTGAAAAAGGGGAAGCAGAGGTAGCAGCATCGATTACTGCTAGGACTGACGGATGAACACATTCATAGTTTCTTAGTTCAAGCATCCTCTTCACTCTCAAAGCTAAGCCTTATCCTATGCACTCTGAATAACATTACAGAACCCATTCCTAAATAAAACCACACAGTTTCTTGTATTTCCCCCAAGTATTCTGTGTTAACTTTTGACATACTAAAATAAAACATTAATGGGACAAAAACCGGTCTGTTTGTGCCAACCAATGGCTCAGAGGAGGTAAGACTAACCAGTGTTTGGAGCCGGCTGTGGCTCAAGAGTCAGACTGCTTGGACTGGATCTCAGGGTTGTCTCTTACTGGCTGTTTGATCTTTGCCACATTTCTTAAATCGGTTATGCCTTAGTTTCCTTATCTGTAAAATGGGGATATTACCAGTAGCTCTCTCATAGAGTCTTTGTGAAGTCCTGCATGGAAAGCACTTAGCCCAGTCACACAATAAGAGCTAAAAAAATGTTAGTTATTAGATTATGCCTAGAAAATACGAGCGCTAGGTGGCAGGGGGTGGAAACAGGCCGTATCGACTCATTTTAGATTACTCTGATCACAACAGATTATCACATTTGCTTACACGGAAATGCATGCTACTATAAACTACCCTACAACTCACTTTTTTATATGCAGTGGTATTCCCCCAAGAACACTTACACCATATTCGGAAAAGAAATCACAGAATCTTTTTAGTTACAATGATGAACACTGTTGACTGCAAACTCAGTACTAAAAAACAGAAGTGTTTACCAAGGTAGAAATTGTTACAATTATAAATTAATGTGCCAACACCAGATTAGGTACATCTTAATCCATCTGGTTTATTCTTTTTTTTTTAACTGAAAAGAAGTTTTGAATCTATACCATCATATTACTCCAAAGGCAAGGCGGCCAGGGTGGAGCAGAGAGCAGAACTATAACCAATACCCCTGTTATTACTCAGACACCAAAGGGACCAAAAAGAAAACTCAGAGATAAGAATGATGCCAAAAAAAAAAAAAAGAAGAGAAAAAAGAATGATGTCAGACTGGCAAGGGAAGGAGGACCACTGCTTACAAGTCTTATTTAAGGCACTGGCCCCCATAAAGACAGTGCTTCTGACATGCTACTTCAACATACCCAGGGAAAAGAGGACACAGAGGAACATCTACATATACCGTTATCTCCAGGAGGCCCCCTTTGGGTCCTCTTCTCCTTAGAAGCGGTGACAAAGACCTAGAGGGTGATTACATGCAATTACCGAAAGCAAATTGAATTAAAGAGCATCCATACTGAGAACTTGGTTTTGGTCATATCCCTATTGAGTATACTTTCCCAACTCTGAGCCCTAAATTTCTGATGTTTCCATCCCTCTGCCCTTCCTCCATGGCACGTGTGGCTTTTTCTGCCCTATGACCCTTGTTAGCTTTAATATTTTCCAGACATAATTTGGTAACAACCACTAGTATTTAATTATCTCTTATTATGTGCAAATAGGTGATACCTAATGTGGTGCAGGATCTGCTTTTAACCTAAAACATCAGTTTAACTGATGATCATGTATTGTACATGGAACAGACTGGGCTAAGCACTGTAATGAATAAAAAAAACAAATTAGATGCCAATTCTGTTTATGTATTTAACAATATTTTCAATGCTTACACCAATTCTTGCTAGGCATTGTACCTGGGAGTAGAGTGGGGCGATGATGCTGAATAATAGAATAAGACTGTGAAAATTGTCAGAATCAAAATGGAGTCGCTCTTGTTAGAAACCCTGACAGAGTCAGGGAAGGCCATGGAGGGAAGGTTCTCATGCACAAATGCCTGGTAACAAGAACTATCACAAAAGACTCTGCAAAAACCACAACCTAGCACAAAATGCATCACCAACTTACACACACACACACACACACACACACACACACACACATACACAATACTTCTGCGAGGACACCTACCCAGCAACTGCCTGTCCAAACTTGAACTGGCACCATTCTTGTTACTGATCTGTGTAGCCAAGGATAATTATCTCAAAAGAATTATGTAATCCTCCTCAGTTTTCCTTTACAAACCTTTGTCTTCCTTTACCTCTCTGAATACACACATAGTTTACTATGGCATGCGTATTCCCAAATAAACATCATTTTCCTTCACGGAGTCTACTCTGTTTGTTATTTAGGTTGACAAAAATGGTCTCTGAAGTGAGATGAAAGCAGGCTCGCCCCAGACAATGGGCAGGCCCCAGAACTGAGTGTCGTTTCACTGACTCCTTTGCACTTTCCGTATCTATGAGTCGCCTTTTCTGCCCTGACGAATCTCCTCTCAGGTTCCTGGACTCCCTCCCTTTGGTGAGTTCTTTTTTATTTACTCAGGATCTGATTTGGTTATAAGGCCACCTTAAATAAAGGACCTTGCATCCTTCTTGGGAATCTAAAAGTTTTTTGGGAGGGGGCAAGTCCTTTCTGGCATAAGGACAATGTCCTGATTGGAGTACTCCGGTTTCTACAGAATTTACATTCTGCCTGGCTCTGCCTGCCTAGACTAGGATTTTGTTAGATCTCCATACCTGGGTTAAAATTTTTGTGAGCGCTCTGATTTTGATTTCATTCTGGTTTCATGATGTGCATCTGAAAATGGTTTGGCTCTTTTTGCCTCGTTTCTGAACGTCTTCCAAGAGCAAAAAATAAACATTCCAAATGATGGGCATTAGATTGCCAATCAAAAGCCACTAGGGCAGTCGCCACCATCTAAAACACCATCTAAACTCTCTGACAGAAATTATCAGATTTTCTTTGCTCTCAAGAGATTAATAAGAAACAGGATGGGATTCTCAAACATTAAGGCATGCTGGGTTTTCTGGTTTTCTGGTACTCCAGCTGGCTACAAGGTTTTTTCCTCATGCACATATTTAAATCAATGGTCATTATGGGGATTGTTTGAACTCCCCAAGCTTTTTTTTCCTTAGAACTGAATTAAAAAACTGCAACCAACTACAGAGTTAACATGTACAGCCTTCTAAGTTCTCTATTTTTTCTGCCTACTTTGAATCTGCTGAGTTTTCTGTTGATGTTGAGCTAAACTCACTATTTATGGCACTCCAGCCAAGATTTTTAAAGAAAAAGTCTTAAAAGGCTTTCAAATTAATGGCTTTGCAAATCACAGCAGCTCCATGGCAACCAACAACCTAGACACCTTTTGGAAATGTAAATTCAGTTTTGGCCTAACAATTGCTTAGGGTGAGGAAAGAGTTAATTGAAGGCTTGACATTCTGAAAGCAAATAAATAGATAAATGCTTATAAAAGTTAGATCTTGGATCGAACAGGTCAAAATTTTGAGCTCAGAGCAGTAATATAAGGTATCCTCTGTCCAGCATACAAATTACTTTGTCATGCAGGAGCCAGTAAAATCTGAAAAAAAGCTACTAGAATGCCTCCTCACCTACATTGACTAGTGAAGCAAACCGGAGCAACAAGCAAAAGATAGATTTGTTACTGAAAATTGAAAGCCACTTGGAGATTTTGTTTTTCTTATAAAATTCAGCCAGTCCTGGCTAAAATGTAAACATTTGAAGCTGGAAGGAGGGGGGAATATTTTTTGAAAAACCAAACTAGTTCATCCAAAATTTTGGTCCACAGCCTTCATTAGATTAACTACTAGAGCAAATAAAATTTAGTCATATGAACAGGTCCTATTCTTTTCAGAAATATAATTTGGATCCACCTGTCTTTTATAAACTGGTCAGTTAGTGTTACTATGTTTAACTGTCTCACGACTAAAATTCTAAAATGAAAACTGTGAGATCTTATTTGTGTGTGTGTGTGTGTGTGTTTATACATGTTGTGTCTACATGGTAGAATCTGGTATAGCTGGCCAGAAAGTTCCCTTAATGAGTTCTATTCAGATTGGCTTAGATAAATGAGTGAGTGCTCATATAAAATATACAGTAATGAAACTGAGTCATTTTATTTATTTATTTTTCCTGAGTAACTTTTAGTTCATGTGACTTAAGTAAACATTTAATAAACAAACTGGTTTTAAATTTGTTAATAAAATTAAATAAAAATGTCTTCAGAATTGTCAGTGTATATTTTTATCTGGGTTTACTGGTCAGACAGGATTATATTTGTCTCTGCTACATGTTTTAAGGTCATAAAACTATAAATCCAGCCTAAAAACAGAATGATCTTTGTGTAATTCTTTGATAAGACTAATTTAGTATTGTTTTAATAAAAACATCTCTATCTTCTGATTTATCAGCAAAATACCCGTGTATTTAAGTTTCTTACTTAGGTGAACACTTGACGATATTCACAGACCATAAAAATGGCTAACATGGACATAACTTAAAATGATCATTAGTTTTGTCTATTATCTCAGTTGTCATAAGTAATCTATCAATAATTGTTTAAAATAAACAAATTCAGTAAATGTAAATGGGATAAACATCTATAAATGTACTTTTCATGTAATTTGAAATCTTTAAGTTATGTTACGTTAAATTAATTGATAGATACTCATTAAATGTCCAGTCTGGGCTCAGTGGCTCATACCTGTAATCCTAGCACTTTGGGAGGCCAAGGTAGGAGGATCACTTGAGGCCAGGAGTTTGAGACTACCATGAGCAACATAGTAGACCCCATCTCTACAAAAAATACAAAAATTATCTGGTCATGGTGGCATGCAACTGTAGTCCCAGCTACTCAGGAGGCTGAGGCAGGAGGATCACTTGAGCCTAGAAGTTTGAGATTGCAGTGAGCTCCAATGACACCACGGCACTCCAGCCTGCAATGCAGAGCAAGACCCCATCTCAAAAAAAAAAAAAAAAAAAAAGTCTGAGTCATTTCCAAATAAGTTAAAATACTAGAACATAAATTGCTAAATTTTATAGAAAGACTAAATATATTTGGGCATATTAAAACACATAAAAATATGTTATAGGGAAACATGTTACTAAAAATATAAAACAGTTCTCATCTGTAAAATACTGATTTGTTGCACCTTTCACCTCACACAAAAATCAACTCACAGTGGATAACAGACTTAAACCTAAGGCATGAAACTATAAGAATTCTAGAAGAAAATGTTGGAGAAACTCTTATAGACCTTGGCCTAGGCAAAGAATTTATGAAGAAGACCCCAAAACCAATCACAGCAACAACAAAAATAAATAAATGGGACCTGATAAAATTAAAAAGCTTCTGCACACCCAAGGAAACTATTACAAGAGCACACAGGCAACCTACAGAATGGGAGAAAACATTCACATGTTACACATCCAATAAAGGGCTGATAACTGGAATCTATATAGAACTCAGGAAAACCAGCATGAAGAAAATCAAACAACCCTACCAAAAAATGGGCATAGGACATGAACAGAAACTTTTCAAAAGAAGATAGACTAATGGCCAACAAACACATGAAAAAATGCTCAACATCTCTTATCATGAGGAAAATGCAAATCAAAACCACAATGAGATATCACTTATCTCCAGTGAGAATGGCCTTTATCAAAAGGTCCCAAAACAATAAATGTTGGCATGGATACGGAGAGGTAGGAACACTCATACACTGCTGGTGGGACTGCAAGCTAGTACAACCTCTGTGGAAAGTGATACGGAGATACCACAAAGAGCTACAAGTAGAACTATCATTTGATCCAGCAATCCTATTACTGGGCATCTACCCAAAAGAACAAAAGACACTCTATAAAAAAGACATCTGCATCAGAATGTTTATAGCAGCACAATTCACAATTGCAAAGATGTAGAAACAACCCAAGTGCCCATCAATACATGAGTGGATTAATAAAATGTGGTATATGTATACCATGGGGTCCTACTCAGCCACAAAAAACAATGGTGATATAGCACCTCTTGTAGTATCCTGGATACAGCTGGAGTCCATTCTACTACATGAAGTATCACAAGAATGGAAAAACAAGTACCACATGTACTCACCATCAAATTGGTATTACCCGATCAACACTTAAGTGCACATATAGTAATAACATTCATCAGGTGTTGGGAAGATGGGAGGGGGGAGCAGGGGATGGGTATACACATACCTAATGTGTGCGGTGCGCACCATCTGGAGGATGGACATGCTAGAAGCTATGACTCAGGTGGGGCAAAGGCAATATACATAACCTAAACATTCGTACCCTGAAATATGCTGAAATTTAAAAAAATTTAAAATAAATAAATAAAATAAAATACTGATATGTGACATATGGCTCAAAATTCTTTGCCCCCTAGGTTTTCACTAGAAATTAAGTTACTATGAGTTTGAAATTTTAATTAATATATATCATTCTGCATACAAAGTATACCAAAAACAAGATGCATGTTTGATGAGAAAAATTGTAAAAAAGTTATAAAAATGTGTTCTTTATTGTGAAGAAGGAATAATCTTATCTAAATTCAGAGGTTATTAAAGATCGTCTCAAAATAGGGATTTAGAAAGGAAACAAAACAAGATAGAAAGGAACTAGTAAGTAGGAGAGATGTGAAGAAAGTTATAAGTATGAAGATGTATTTTGGGTAAGGAAGGCTAGAGAGAGAATAATTTTGCACAAGAAAGAATCTCATGTGATAAATTTTTGTCCTAAAGTAAAACGACTGGCTATTTAAGAAAGAGGAAGTATAGGACAAAACTAAAAGCCTAAGCAAGTTGTGGAAGCTCTGTATAGTCACGAAAGGTTTGTGAAGACTGAATTTACGAAACAAGTTGTTGTGTTTGATGAAGTTGGCTATATTTACAAGGAAATTATGAGAGTTTCTAAAGATTGAGCTTTGATATTAAAAATACACTGATACAAAACTAAAACTTTGGTCACCTAAGTTAGAACAATAAGGTGTTTTCCTGAAGTACTGATCTGCTCTTAGTAAAATTATAAGAGGTTTTGATTTTTAATTCTGAAATCTGTTTCTTTAAACGGCCATCTTCTAAGCTGCAGCTTCTTCCTCTCTTACAGTTTCTATTTCTGCCACATTTCTTCCTGAGATCCATTTAATTTCCCTACTTTCAGGTTGGAAATGCTGTCTTCTTCATTTAGAACAGTAATTTCATTTCTTGAGGTAGAGTTTCCCTCTTGAAGTTCTCAGATTCATACCTCAGAAGACCGACTTTTGCTATTTCTCCCTGCAGTTTGAAGGTTACACGTCATTGCCTGCAGCTCTTTCTCCCCTGGGGAAGGTACATATTTTTTGCTTCACTGGGGTGATAACGCTCTCCTTCCACTTTCTCATCAGCTTCTGTAACTTTTTTCTCCAGCTCTAACTCTGCTGGGATGGCCTGACGCTAAAACGTTTCTCTTGAAGGCCTAGACAGGCAACGTTTTCTTCCATATAACTTGATTTCTCGATGTGTCTGAATGGTTCCATGTAACCAGGAAACTTCCCATGATTTTACTAAGAGCCATGTGTGTTCCCCTCTTTTAGATACTAGTTTTCTGGTTTACATTTCTCTATAATATGGTTTACACTTATAACCTCTGGACACACATTCTCCCCGTGTCTGATTAAATTGAAGTATTTTTTTCATCAGGTCTGACTTTCAGGTTATCTAAACTGTCTTCTTATAAGGAGAAGTAATCGAATTGCAGGAGGTTTTTCTTTACCTTTTTGGTAAGTGACCTGAGAAACAAAGATTTATGTTTCAGGAAAATAATTTCCTTTGTTGTCTTTATTAGGTTTTTTGATTACTTAGGAAATCTGAGCTTTGAAAGTGTTAAGTTTTATGTATCTCCATGTAACTTTCTGTATTGCTTTTGAAGTCTTTGATTGTCTGGTTAAATAAACGACGATTATTTCACAGTGATCTCTGATCCTGTTTTCATCAGGTGTTTTAAACCTTAAGTCTTTTTTGACCTAGAATTAACTTTGGGATTTGCCAGTTGAGCCCCCGGAGAACCTCAAAGGATATATCTGTAATCTTGTGGAGATATTAAATGATTAAACTTATTTGGTAAATTGCATGGGAAATATTGTCAAATGTTAAGTTATGCTAGACTTTCTTTCAATTACATTTATGGGTATATTATTGATATGAATGTGCAAAAATTATACAAATTCATAGAAATCTAATATGTTAATTGTAATTTCACTTGTTACATATGCCACAGAAATAACCAGATTTCCTTATCAATTGCTGATTATAATGAATTTCCATCAGATTTTTAACCACAGATATTCTAAGTCTGTTATCCACAGTTTTGTTTCAAAAAGCATTTGCAGTCAGATTCATGGAAAAGACTCAAAGCAAAGAGACTCAAATTCTTAAATACAGGTTTGTAATAACTTTAAGATAAATGGACTAAATAAAAATTTTTCATAACTAATGAAGAAATTGATGAACTCATGAAACTACTAATCAAGATCAAGCAGAACAAAAATTAATGACATGAGATTAGGTAACTGATGAAAATAATGTTTTATGACTTTTATTTGAAATACTGTTGGTTCATTACTTAAATGGTTTTCCAGATCTAAGAAAATTTTTTTCTCTTAAGCTATCTATAGTTTACAGCAATTTTGTAAAGCACACTTTTGTGTACAAAGGTGGAAGCATTTGCCTTTTCTCCCTACTTGTCCCTCCAAAATTTGAAAACTATCCATGAATATTCTTATGGCAATATGGTTGTGTAAGTTCAGTAAGAGTTTGATCTCTCTTTATAACAGGATACAATTGGAAACATTGCTTACATTACCAGGGCTTAGATTAGAATATCATATTTGAGAATATGCAGAGTGCCTGGCTTCAAGGGCTCTCAGCATTATAATGAGTAAGTAAAACTTATCACTTCCTGGTAGGAACTTTAGGTGAAATCTAAAGTCTGCCTTGATCTAGCTTCCCAGCCTTAAGAGATTTTTAATTCTGAGATTCCTACATGATCAATGTAAAGAGAAAAAGTTATGTGCCCACAGAAAAGCTACAATACACCTGTTATTAGATCAACAGCCCTGTGCATTGTTTTCAAGTTCTTATGATCTGTGATCTACCTGCAGACTGGACTAAATCCTGAATTCTTCTAGAGCCCTCAAATCCAATTTTCTTCCATGGCATTATTAAAAACAGGAGTTGCTCTGTTCCTGAAGCTCTATAAGCTGAAACTAAATAAATTTTAAGTGACAAGTCTCATGCCTCATATATGTGCCACACCAAGAGTTCATCAAACTGCCCAATTCCATAACCAGAGACATTCAGACTGCAAACCAGGACAAGAAATTGACAACTTCAGGCTGTGGGCAGCTTTTCCCAAGATGTTAGAACAAGGTTCCATATCGTGAGTCTCTTACTTCTCATAATGCTACCATCTTCACTTGGCAGGATAACGGTGCAATTGAAATTTCATGATCAGTACTTTCTCCTGGTAACTTGACAGAACCTGACCTAGGAGATCCTTTAGTCCACTGAGTAGGTGACTTTGACAACATCCCTAGGGCAACTGTTGCTCACTCTCTGCTCTAATTCAACCCAGTCGTGGGATACTAGATGACAAAATTGCTCTATATTATCTGTTGGCTAAGTAAGGAAATGTCTATACTATTGCTAATACCACATGCTATAACAGGATAAATCTCTCTGGGAAAATTGAGATCCATATACACCAAACAAGAAAACAGGTCATACAGTTACAACAGTTCTCATCTAATTCGCCACAGTCATTTGATCTATTCAATTGGTTGTCTTTAAGCCTAGGTTCATGGCTCAAAACCAGTATGCAAACTGGCACTGCCATGTCACTGTTAATTTTACTTTGTATTTTCCTTTTTAAACTTTGTACCTGTTACTTGTTATATTTCTGTTGAAGTACAACTCCTAACAGAATAATGCTGACCTGCACATTGATATGACAGGTAATGCCTACAAAACAGACAAAATTGAATGTAACAATGAACTACAGGCAGACTTAGCTTGAGAACCACTGTCTCCACACCTCCTTTGTTGCTCAAATATGGCTGAATATGGTTTTCACGCTGATTCCTAGTCTCCAATCGCTTCTTTCTGTCAAGCCCAAACCGGGATAGGTCCATCCCAGCACCAAAGGACAATCAAAACTTAACTACACGATGACTGATTAGGGATGCTTTTGGAGAAAGGTCTTGATCAAAAGAAGGAAATGTGAAAGTTGTCAGAATCAAAATAGAGTCCCTTGTGTTATAAACACTGACAAATAGAGACAGGAAAGGGCACGAAGGGAAGGTTTTTATGCACAAATGCCTGAAAACAAGAACTACAACAAAAGACTTTGCAAAAACCACAACTTTGCACAAAGATCATCACAATCTTATACACACACACACAAAAATATTTCTTCAAGGACATCTGCCCAGCAACTACCTGTCCAGCCTTGGACTGGCACCACCTTTGTTATTGATCCTTATAGCCAAAGATAATTATCTCAAAACAATTATATAATCTTCCTCACTTTTTCCTTACATACCTTTGTCTCCCTTTACCTCTCCGAATACAACATAGTTTACTATGGCACGGGTGTCCCCACTGCAATGCCTATTCCCAAATAAACATTATTTTCTTTTACAGAGTCTACCTTTCTGTTTGTTGTTTAGATTGACAAGATTCATACTCTAGTGGTGAGTTATGTGAGCCAAAAGTCAGATGGAGGAGAAGGTCTGTACACTACCAAGGCGGCACTGTGTAGAAGTTAACTGAGCAATTGTATCTATCCTGAATAATGAGTAATGGCTAATCTACTAGTATGTATGTATCTAGCCTAGATTGGATCCTTACCAATATCAACACTTACTAACTATTCCCTGTACAGCTCTATCTTAAGAGCCAGATTCAGTTTAATAATAAGTTCACCTCACATCACGGTATGGATTTGCTCTAGGCTCGGGAAAGCACTGGGAATATGAGGATATCATGGAAAAGAAATGAGTGCTACACCTCCCTCTCCCAAACCTCTACCCACCCCTACTGCTCAGCCATGCAACTGTCAACACCAAATATTTGGGATTTATACCTTATTTTTTAAAAAAAACTTGTGGTAACATATATATAATAGTTACCATTTAAACAATTTTTAGGTATACAATTCAGTGGCATTAAATATATTCACATTGTTTTGCAACTATACCTCCTTTTAAATCTTGCTTTCTTGCCAATCAGAAGATCAAGTTTGGGTTTTTGCTGATGTAAAGCTGGCAGTACTAAAGCTCCGGTCTCCCAGTGCTTTATCGTCAAGCTCAAACACACACACACACACACACACACACACACACACATGCACACATACAGTCTCTAGGTAGACCAACACAGGAGTAGCAAATACATTTTCTTAAATGTCAGCTTTAATTGCTCAGTAATGTCTGCATGGAATGCTGAGTGGGAACAGTAGTACCATGACTGAACAGTGACATTTGCCGTAGGTATGGGATGGAGTAATGGCAGCATGCATGCTACATATTTATCATCGTGGGGCTAGTCGCTTTAGTACCAGTCTACAGAAATGGAACTGAGCTCAGGCTCTTTGACAAGCACACAGCCACAGACAACAGCTTGGCGGAGCATCCTCAGCACTTCTTAGACTCTTTGGTGGCCGCTGACAGAAGCCACTGGGGTGGCACCAGCTACTTTTCTAGAAACCACTCAGCTTCTCTTGACTCAGTTTAATTCACTAAACATTGAGTGTGTCCTTGCTATGTGCAAGAAACACTGTTCTAGATACTGCAATGCTTAAATAAGTTGGATAATTTCAACCCCCCAAAAGCTCACAATGTGGAAGGAAGTTAAGGCAGGCACTCGAATAACTGTCATGTGAGGACGGATATGACACTTTCCACGGGAAGAAACAATCCAAATGGAGGTATGAAGGAGGTCACGATCACCAGCTATTATATATTCAATCGAGGCTGATTTGGGGCCATGAAAAAATCTGAAGTAGAATCAGGCAATGGTAACAGGTAGGGCAGAACCAGGTCAAGAGGAGGAGCAGGATCCATGGCTCAGCTTGGAAGAGAATCTAGCCCGAGCGTAGATTCACTGACAAAAAGAGAGGCTAAGCCTCAAGGTTTGTCATTAGGAAATTCTTAGCAAAATATTTTCAGCCTTTGGGGGTTTTTTAATTATTATTTTATTTTATTTTCTCAGCCTTTGTTTTGGAAGATATATTACATAAAGGAAAAAAAAAAGTTTTTTTATATTACATAAAACTCATTGGAGCCACAAGAGAGGGTTTCACATCCTAACCCTGCCCCTATTAGCTGGGGCATCTTATGTAAGTCTCTCAACCTCTCCAAACGTCATATCTCCAAAATAAGAACAGTGACGTCTACCCCGATGGGACGCATTAGTTAATTGAGATGCAGTTTGTATAGCAGCTAACAGAGTATTCAGCACATGACAGGTACCTAATACATTTTCTTTTTACTTAAAAGGGTCCTAAGTAGTATAGTGGACTATAAAACTGCATCAGTCAACATTTATTGAAATTAGCACAGTATTTGTCATTTTGAGGCAAATTCAAAGGAAATTTAAGTCCCCACTCACAAGGAGTTCATCTAGTAGTGGAGAGATAGAAACAGATATTCTAAGAAGCCACAAGAAAAGAAATTACATTCATAAAAAAGTAACATTGCATTTTAAAGTAAAACATGCCCATTACTTTGTAAACATATACTCTCAAACGATTACACAATAGTCATTCCTGAAGGCTGAGAGAACTATTGATAAGCGACTGGGATGATTTTTATAAATCAGGGAAGGAAATGTGAGACTCATAAATACTATAAATGCATTTGTTATTTCAGGCCAACTATTTAGTAGCTGTGTGACCTTGTGCGAATTGCTTAACCTCTCTGAATCTCTATTCCCTCAGTCATAAAGAACAGATTAATCTTTCTCCCGTCTACATCACATGGGTATTGTGAGACTCAAACAAAATAATGTAGGCGGATGTAGTTGCCAACTATCAAGAGCCATGCAAAGGCAAGGCATCATTATTAGCCACATCTCAAAGAGCACAAGAGAAATCTCCGTTACTAAAACACAGGCTTCCTCCCCATCTCACCTGTGCTTAGACTGACTGAGACAAACAGAAAGCCAAGTTGAAATTTTACCTGCTTCCCAATAAAACTTGCTTAATGGAAAAGTTTGAGCCTACCACACAATCATCTCTTAAATTCTGTATTTTAATGGATGTGGTCTGAACTAGTTATTCACATTGGCAGAGGAGCTTGGGCTGCCCCCACACAAGTAACATAGACACATACACACATTAGATTCTGCTTAATGACATAAACTGCAACTTTTCCAGTCCATGTTGGCATAGCCAACAGAATTTTCTGATGAATATAAAAATTCTTATTCTGGGTTTTTGTGTGAAAAGTTACCTGAAATCTCCAGAGCATTAGGGGGAAAAAAAGATTTCCAATACTCAAAAATAAGCAATTAAATACCAAACTGAAAATAGTCTTTCCTGACATCTTGGTCTCAAAGCCCTGTCTGTCTTCTGGAAAACTAGGTCCTTGTTACCAGCATTGCCTCTTCCTCTCTCACCAAATTAGATCTGGCAGATAGTACTGGTGGCTTCCAATTTCTCCCGAGGATGGTGTAGTGCTTTTTTTTTTTTTTTTTAATTCCCTAAGCCAGGACAAAGTCTGACATAAACTCTAGCCTCATTTCCCCCTTGCAAACTGGTATTGCCAGTCTTCAGCAAGAAAATGAGAGAATGTAAGCTACACACTAAGCTAAATAAATGGGTTGCACCCAGCGTGGCAGTGAGACTGAGTGCCTGTACGTGAAGACGCTTGGTGAGTGAGACAGCGTGCCAACTCTTCCTTCTATGGCTGGCAAGCAGAAACCCCAGGGGTCAGAAAGTGGCTGCAGGGCCCTGTCCCAGAGATTTAAACCCACTCCATCTCTGCATGGAAATGCCAGCTCGGCAAGTGTCCAGGTGTGCGTGCTCAGGCCAGTCTGGCCTCACCAAGGAGCTGCACAGGTGGACCACAGTGAGGCGCCAGAAATGAAGAGGTAGCACCTGCACCAGCAGCAAGGCATGGGCAGCAGAATGAGGCAATACCCAGGGAGGGCTTAAATCCAAAGGCTCATGAGCTGGGATGGAGTCTGGGCTCTGTCTTGTACCCGCTGTGGGATGCTAGGCAAGCTATATAACCTCTCACTGCCTCAGTTTCCCGATCTGTAAAGTGGGGATGGACAGGACTTTATGTGAAAATCAGCAATGGGCACAAAATAAGCGTTCATCAAATGGTAGTTATTATTCACCACCAGTGAAGTGAATTTAACTAAAGATACTGAAACTTTACAGGCGCTGGGTGCCTGACAATCTAGACATCTTGATGCAAGTGGGATTTTCTTAAAGTGCTAACTCCACAGGTATCACTTCATGCAAGATTACATGAATTAGATTAAATATAGCACATTAACACTACTTCATTACCTTGTCATCCAGGATATCAACACCACTGAAATTCCTTTCTGAAAGGCTACTGATGGCGTCCTTGTTGCCCAATACCCTCTCTAGTTTTCCATTTATCCAACACAGCACCACGTGATACTGTTTATCTTTCCTTAAATTAAGAAAATATCTATGTTCTCCTGGTTTCCTGAAAGTGCACCTCCTGGTTCTCCTCTTACTTTTCCGACTGTTCTTTGCCCTTACCTGGCTCCCGTCCAACTGGACCAGAAGGGAAGCAACCCGGGGCTGTTCTCTTTGGTTCTCCTGGCACCCTATATTGCACTTCTTAGCTATGTCACCCGTGTCTGCCCTGGTATTCTTCCCACTTGGCTTTTCTTCTCGTGTTTCCTCTGCAGAGAGTGACACCCAACTTTTCCCAGTATCTATCATATATCTCAAACTCAGCTTGCCCAATGGGTCTTTCCCTGCCAAACCCGGGGCCCCACTGCTGTCCTATCTTAAGTAATGCCCAACCACCATTCTAGTCAACTAGCATAGAAATCCACAGTAAGGCAGAAAAGCCAATGACAAATTCCTATCCATAGAGAGACTGTATAGCACAGTGGCTCAGTACACAGCTATTGAGTCAGACTGCTTAGGTTCAAGTCTGATCCCCTACTTATTAACTGTGGGACCAGCAGCAAGTTATTTATGCTCTGTGCACCTCAGTTTCCACATCTGTAAAATAGGCATAATAATAGCCCCACAATAACAGCTGTGGGGGCCAAGTAAGTTCGTATATATATATCAAGTACTTAAGAGAGTACCTGGCACACAGCACTAAATGAATACTGGCCACCAACCCAACTCCTATTCATGAATATATGAGTAGGAAAATACGAGCGAGTCAGGCTCAGCAGGCTTCTTAGGCAAATGTTTTATGATCTTTAATCTGCTTTCTACTAATGAATAAAGCATGACATTTGGCAGAAATGAAGCAATTTATTGGAACCCAATGTTGGCTATGATTAGCAACAAACTGTGTTCTACTGTCCCAGATGGCAACCTGATAAATAGCATAGACGTTGCCTCCTAGTTGGCCAGAGCCAGAGGGATCTTCAAGATCACCTGATAATGTGGCCACCAAACCCAAGGATCATCCAAATCACCTGGGAAGCTTTCCGAAACACACAGTTCCCAGGGCCCAGGCTGTGAGAGTGTCTCAGTAGGTGTGGGATGGGTCTCAGGAAGATGGGGATGTCATCCACATTTGCAATCCATGGATTCAATCCATTCCCCTCCTGTCAAGGATGACGCAACTAAGACCCAGCACAGTTAGACCACTTGCCCCAAGTCTCCGAGTGAGTAAGAGGCAGAGCAAAACTCCCACGTGCCACATCCCCTCCAGCAAAACAGAAAGTGAAACAAAGAAATGAATCCTACACTGAGGGCTTAATCCCCAAAGGTGATTAATAGAAACATGTCTGTGCCTAGCTCCTTACAAGAGGAGGTAGATTTGGGCTCAGTTTCATGAGCTCTTCCATTTGCATAGATAAGTGCCGTTGGAAGACGCTTCTGGCCTGTGAGGTCATTCAGTAACAGGAGCATCTAAGGCCACTGCAAACTGAACCGAACTCTGTTTTTGTACCTTTTCATTCCAAGTGGCTTGTGGGAATCTTCTTACAATGTATTTTTCTGTATATTTGACAAATACACAGAGCCCATGAACTAAATTCCTGATGAGCTAAAGATTTCTCCCTGGAAGTTTCAGTAGGGATGAGAAGTATGATTTCCCAAGTTCCCATGACAAGCCCTTCTAATGTTTGGAAAGTAGCTCATTATCAGCTGTGGTTTTGGCAATCACAGCACATAGAGACAGCATGCGTTGTCTTCATGATTAGCACAGGCAGTAACAGAATCTGCAAGAATGACCTCATAACTCAAGTGTCCACACCCTTGGCAGAGCCAGGAGTCCTCTCCAGAGACGGTCCAGGGTCCCACTAGAAAGATAAGGCCCAAGCTTTATTGCAAAAGGCCAACGTCCGACATGATCTTTGCCTCAGATGGCCAAATTGCACCTGAAAAGTCTGGAAAATAGCAAGTTCAAGAGTAGCTCAATAGGCGCCCCACCCAAAAGCCTACACCGTTGATCTACAGTTGCACTGAAATGGGCATCTTGTAGGGGAGTGCTGGGTGTCTACTGTGTTTCCATTCACTCTGGTTTACTGTAACCCAGAACCAACCCGGGGCTGCAATGAAACAGATGACTTGAGGGCAATTCTACAGGTTCGAGAAGGGGCTCATTTTCCCTTATTCCCAAATGATGGCTCCTCCACTTCTCCAATAGATTTTTTTCTTTCCTTTTCTCTCTCTCTCTCTCTCTCTCTCTCTCTCTCTCTTTTTTTGTTTTTTGTGCTTAAGACTTGCTCTCTGTTAAAAAGCAGAAATCCTGTGGAGGAGTGGCACTTTTAGCTTTTACACATCCTCTTCTCAGAGGGGGTTTGATAAAAGACAGCAGAGAGCAAGCTTGAAGTCACAAAGAACAAGATTTAGAGCATGAAGTGGATGAATTACCAAAAAATCTTCCCTGACCTGAGGATTTTGCCAAGGGCTGACTCTGACTAGATCTGATTGTTCTTTACACCAATTGTTCTCAACTTCAACACATACAAAAATCAGCTGGGGAGGAGGTGCTTTAAAAATGCAGATGCCTGGACTCCAACCTGGAGAGTGTGGTTCAGGAGGTTTAGATTGGGGTCCAGGTCCTACATCCTAACAGGCTGCCTGTCCATTCAGATGACTGACGGTGTTTGGCCCCAACAGTGAGGAACATAGTCTGACACCCTTCACAATGTTTGAAACAAAACTGGTGCATGGTTTTAGCCTGTGCTCTTGAATAGGTCACCTAAAGTCTAATTCTCCCTTTGTGTGTTGTAATACCTCTCTCACATGGATATACATGAGGTAGGCGTGAATGCATTTTTAGAAATGTAAAGCAACATAAAATGTAAAACATAAATCATTGTAATCCATTTTTTTCATTTTCACTCATTTTTAAACCTATATTTAGGACATGCTGGCAAACTGCTTCTGAGGGATTCCAGCTATGAAATAAAATGTTCCCAGAGGCCCAAATTAGGATAGTGTGCAGCCTGAGCCAGTTTTCATTGAAAATCAAACGGTCTCTAAATTTAATGAAAAGCAGCATGCATTTACAATACAGTGAATTTTAAATGGGTGGCCACACTGCCTAAGATCGGCATAGGGATGGACAGGAGTATGCCTAAGATTAAAATATCCTACATACTTACAGAGCAAATAATGTTCATTCTTACTGTGCCAAACAATTTGCTCAGACCAAACCAAGATCTCAAATGAAAAACACATTCAATTTTGAAACAAGTTTTATAGCTCCAATAATTTCTTTAATTCTCTTCTCTTATTAATTATTAAAGAAAGTGGGCACAAAACAGCATTTTTCTTTGAGAGCACGAGGGGCCACGCTGGTATCCTCACCGGAAGTTGAATATGCCCACCACGACTCCACAGAGCTCACGTGAGGTGAAAAGGACTGGTTTCTCACTCTCACCTGAACTAGACTCGCCTTATTTGAACACTAAATATGTTCTGAATTTTAGAAAGCAATCCACTGAAGTCAAACTTCCAAGTAATTACATCAGTCTTTGCAGCTAATTACAACAGCATGACCAAAACTCAAACAAGGGTTTTAAAACAAAGCATGATTTACAGTTCGAGTTTTCACCAATGCAGAGTAAACCCAGATGTGAAGTTGATTTTAAACAATAAATTAAAATTGCATCAAATTCTCTTTCTGCACTATCAAACTGGGACTATTTTTCCAGATTTTTCATCCTATCAAAAACGAAAACTAGGTCACAGCCAGCCTTTGTTATAGATCTGTAATTGCTAGCACCCAACCCACAAGAGCAGCCTCCTAACAGTGTCTTGCCTCCATAGTACCTTCAGGGAGCTTGCATTCCAGGGATCTTCCGGTTCTATTTGTGCTTCAAATAAATTCAAATTCCTTTCCTTGCCTTTTAGGGCTCGGTACAATCGGGCCCTTATTTTGGACCCCCTTCCCTTTCCTAGTACACTACAGCCACAAAACCCTTTTACCTGTCCTTAAACACACCAAAAGCTGGCACAGCTGTTCCTTCTGGAATGTTTTCTCTCCCCATCTTTCCCAGGACTGTTTTTTTTTCAAATTTTTACTTTTTAACACTGAGATCGCCATTTAAAATCTGTATTTTTCAATGAGACCTTCTTGGACCACCCAATCTACAGTAGCTGTCCCATCACTCTCCATGATACCCTTAATTAATTCGCTGCATTGGATTTATATCCAGTTGATAGTTTTCTTGAACATTCATATTTTTGCTTATCATCTTCCTCAAATGGAACATGAGCTCCATACGAACGTGGAGCTTGTCTGCATTGACCACTGCCATATCCCATGCCCTAGGACTGTTCCTGATACATAGCAGGCCCACAAATATTTGTTGGATCAGTGAATATGGGGAACACTGAGGCTGCCTGATTAATGTTAAATCTTGCAGCAATCTTAGGGTTCAAGCATTAATTGGGCTTAGAGACGTGCCACTCACAGACCCAATTATTAGCAGTTTAAAACACTGTCCTCTGCTGGGGCTAATTTAGTTAAGACATAATTCAAACTTTTCATTTGTTCCTTGCAAAATTTAATATCAAGCATATTATTAGAGAAGGGCTACTAAAGTCTGAAACATAACCAATGACTATAAGAGGTTTTGACTCAATGCACAGCCATCAACTTTCACATATAAGAGTGCAACTATGTCACTGGGCTCAAGTTTCATCGCTGCCTAAAGTACTCACTGGTAATAAATTCAGCAGATTAGTTCTTAAGCACATTCTTGGGCCAGTATAGCCAATGCTTCCCTGATTGTCTGAAAAGGTTTTATCTGAGCTACTTGATAAAGGGATTAACTTGGATACTGGGGGAGATGCGAACATTAACCACCATTTAAACGTCATTCTAGGTCTAGGAAAAAGCAATTTGTTAAGTACAGCTCATGTCAATTTTTTTTTCAAGCCTTTAGATGAGGTTACTATTTTTCTAGAACCAATTGGTAGATTCTAAATATAGTTCACAAGTTTATAAGGTCAGCGAAGAGCAATAATCATATTGGTGATGGACGTGGTTGTACTCAAGACAAACTGAGCTTCAGCCACAAGCATCCACCAAGGAAGTAAAGAGTAGCGGTACTAGCCCAGATTTGGGCCACAGAGGTCCTTCTATTGCATGGGAATAAACTGTTTTTTCATAAACATACATTAGGAGCTGTTAGTACTTTCAAAGGCTGATATAAAAGCCAACAGTGGGGATCCAGTAAATAAAATTCAAAGGACTATCTCTCCATTTTAATATGTCATCACCCTTCCATTAAAGACTAGGAGTCACAAATTTTATTATAATACACAAGAGTAAGATAGCACTGTAAGCTAAACTGCGTAAACAAACATCTCTTGAAAAATACAGAAAAGTGAAATACGCTAACCTCTTTATCTGTTAATGAATTTCAAAGAAGCATCTGGCACTTTCGTCCATTTATATGAGTTTAGTCTTGCAGATTTGAGCAAACCCACTAGAAAGAATGGAATGGGAACATAAGCTTTCAAAACCTAAGAAGAGAAAGAAATATTATGATTTTATATTCATGTCCTAAAGCATATCCATAAAAGCCAGTGGAATCTCTTCTCATATTTATTTACCTACTAATGCCACCCAGTGAGTCCCCGAAGCTCATAACCCTAAGGCTAGTGGGAGTAAAGCAGCACTTAGAGGGAAAAAAAACCTTGGATAAATTCACAGTTATTATTTTAAATAATGCCTTTACTTTTGCAGATTTCTACCTCAGTAATTTTGGCTGTCAATGCTTAAAAGTGCCTCCCAGTCACTATTCAAAACCCTGCATACAATGCTGACCTATTCTTTATTCTGGTACTAATGTACTCTGTGGGCATTTCTTAAAGCCCTTCCAAAGCAAGTCATTAGTAAGAATATAAACAGAAACACGCTACATAATAATTACCAAAAATATGAGCACTGTAAATGTGAGAATTTTTTAAATATTTCAAAAATCATAATTTCTTTAAACTGTGAAGGGTTGCTTTTTCTTTTCTTTTCTTTCTTTTTTTTTTTTCTGGTTATCAAATAACACTGTCTTTAGGTTCATTATAGTTCAGTGCAGTAAGATTCACCCTAGGGTTTTTTATTTTTCCTTCTCTCTCAGTCAGATTTTGAAAAACAGTTCTTCCATTAACTAGATCTCTGGGGAATATGCTCTTCCTTAACTGGCTTGCCTGGGAGGGCAGACCTGTTAATTTTATAGCAAAAACAAAATCTGTGGGTGGGACATGCTTGTTGAGTTCATCTGGACCAGCCCCCACCCTGACTATAGAAGTCCTTTGACACTGTGTGTGCCATCTGGGTGTCAATTTGTTTTTGTATCCTAAATGACTTTCCTGGATGACATAAGGGGAAACCAAGTGGAAATAGTGTTAATACCACATAAAACACAGATGACGGCTACTCAAAAACTCAAGAACCGAACTTCCCCTTCCTCAAGAGCAAATGTTTTCCCTCCATTATCCTCAGGGGCCCTCTCCCACACCCAAAGTAACCAAGAGAAATTACGTAATAGATAAAGAAGCTTGACAATGGAACACAAGTTAGTCCCAAAACTAGAAAAAAAAAATTCCTCCATTTTTTTGTGACCACTCACTCACTTTAGCAAAAGGTATGATGCAGTGGCTCAAAGGCAAAGGCACTGATAGGGGAATGAGACCCCTGAGCATGGCAGACAGACCCTAAATGGCCCCAATGACCCTGCCTCCTCCCGTTCATGCCTTTGTATAACCCCCTCCCTTTGAGTGCAGGCAGGACCTGTTACTTGCTTCTAACCAGTAAAATAGAGCAAAGGTGACAGGATGCCACTCCTGTGACTATTACAGAAGACATGGTTTAGGAGGTTGGAGTGACAGAGTCTCCTTGCTGGCCTGATAAAGAAATCATACTGAGAAGCCCACACAGCCAAGAGCTGTGGGTGGACTCTGGTCTACAACTAGCAAAAAAAATCTGAGACCTCAGCCGTACAACCACAAGGAAATAAATCCTACCAACAACCTGAATGAGTGTGGAAGCTGATTCTTCCCCAGTCAAGCCTCCAGATGAGAACGTAGCTTGGCAGACACCTTCGCTGTGACCCTGACTGATCCATGCCCAGACTCCTTGCCCATGGAAACTGTGAGATAAGAAATGTGTGTTGTTTCAAGCTGCTAAATTTGTGGTGATCTATTATGCAGAAAGAGAAAACTAATACACTGAGTGAAGAAATGAGAGTTAAACGTCCTCTCCTCATCCTTAAAATGAATCAAGGGTCAGTCTAAGTCTAGCTGAAGAGATCTTGGCTAATCCCCCTCCTCTACAAATAATCATGGGGAGAAACATTCAGACAGTGACAGACAGAGCCAGCTGAGTGCCATGGCAACCATCCCAAGGATGTCTATTAGCTTCTTTGAGGTTCTGGGTTCTACAATGGAAAGCTTATTAACCAGAGGAACTTCTTAAGTAGATAATGAAAAATAATGGGCATAGTGACATGTTCTAAAATCTTATTATACAGGAAACTTCTAAGTAGCTTTACTTAAAATGCTTGGAAATGCAGAACAGTGAGACGCAATCAATTTGTCTGCCTATAGTTCATGTTTTTACAAATACATTTCCATTAAATCTCCCTAACTGTGAGCTCATATAATAGTTCTGGAATAAAAGTGAATTAAAAAGAAAAAATGCCTAATGTAACCTTCTACCTTGAAGGTGTTTTTACAAGGCTGTGATAATTCATGTGTTCATCTCCTCCTACGTTAACTCTTAATTATATTTTTTTAGATTTTCAACAATTTCTTCATTGCTTGTTTACGGGATAAAAACTTCAAAAGTTAACCACATAAGGTTGCCTATGTAAAACTATACAGAAGGTAACTTGAGAATATGTGACCCCTATAATAAGAGGAGCTAAATAAAGTCTGAACTGAAACCAACTAAAACTTTTAAATATATCCAGTATATATTCAGGATTCCATCAATCCTCTCCTTCACGTATCCGATGCCAGTATCCAGTATTTGATTAATGATAAGCTCACCTGGCTAATATTTGGAATATTTAGTTCTTAGTTGAATTTTTATTTTACGTTATGATTAGACAGCTCATGTTTAATGTTAACCCATTCCTGATATTAATCATAATATATGCTATAGATTTAAATAATCTCTAAGATTACTTCTAGGGCTAATAGTTCATGGTTAAGCTCACTTTGGGGGCTATATTTATTAAACACCTACAGGCATTAAGAAGTCACATGAAGAATAGACGTAATTATCTTCTATATAATGATAACAAATTGCATAAAATGGAGTCAGAATCCATATTTCACGTTATTGCACGTGTTGAAGTCACAGAAATTTTCAGAGGGACAAGGTATGGCAAAGGTCTGAAAACTGATAGTCTGTATTGAAAGTCTTTGATCAGCTATGCTTAAGGCAAACCAAAAGTCTACAGCCTGGGAGCTCAGTGAGGTAAGGGGATGTGAGCATCAATCATTCATCATATATCCATTGAGCACTATTACATATTGGCACAGTTCTAGCACTGGGCTTACAGCAGTCAATGAGACTGACAAGGTTCCCTGCCTGCATTCTAGTTGGTGCAAATAATTAACAACCAAGCAAACAACTGATCAAGGTAATTTCAGATAGCAGAGAGTTAAGTCAATTCAAATGAACATATCAGTGAGGTCCTACTCCCTGCCAGGTGGTGTCCTGATGCATGAAATATATCTGTGAACAAAGCAGATATAGATCCCCGTTCTCATAGAGATTACACTCTACTAGAGGAGAGAGACAATAATACAGGTCATAACAAGTATATAATTTATATACTATGTTAAAAGGAGACATGTGCTATGTTAAAAAAAAGTAGCAGAATAAAGGTGACTGGAAGTGCGTACGTGAAGGGGCAGTGGGTCACAATGCTAAATGGGGCAGTCAGGTTAGGCACCAATGAGCAAGAGACATCTAAGCAGACTTGAAAGATAAAGTATGTGATGAAGGAGGTACCACACAGTCATGACGGAGCAACTGCAGAGCACTGCAGGGTGCTGCTTTAGACGAGGTGGCCAGGAAAGTCCTTCCTGAGGAGGTGAGATTTTAGCTGAGATCTCAAAGATCTGGGTCAGAGCGTGTTCTGGAGAGGGAACAAATGCAAAGGCACTAAAGCAGGACTGAGTGTGGCACGGAGCAACAGAAGGAAAAGTAGAGTGACCTGGTGGGATGATCAGGAGATGGGGCCACAACATGGGCAGGGACAGCTCAGGTAGAATTAAGTCCAGCAGGCCAACTTTGGTTCTCAGGAGCTCCCCCTCTCCACTACACCATTACCCCCTCTCTCTGTGGATCCTTCTAGTATCTCCTATCTTTAAAAAAATCACCCCACCCTCCTGGTGACCACTCAATTCCTTCCTTCCTTCTAAGCCAGGTGTCTCTAAGGAAGAGTCCAGACATGCTGCCTCCAGCTCCTGGCCCTCCCATCTACCCTGCAGCTCATTCTAGCTGGATCTCTCCCCTAACACTGCTCTTCAAAGTCACCAATGATCTCCACACACCCAAATGCAAAGGACACTTGTCTTTAACCTATCTGATTTCTGCTGCCTTTGGCACAGGTGATCATGCTCTCTTTCTAGGAATTCTCCCCTCTCTCTGTGACACTATAGCCACCCTCATTTTCTCCTGAATCTCTGGCCTCTCCTCAGCTTCTCCTCTTGAGAATGACCATTAATAAATGTAGCTGTTCATGTGAAAAAATACTTAGGGGCTGTGGTTAATTGAAGTCTCATCCATCAGCCTTGATGGCCTTGGCCCAGGGAAAGTCATTTAGTCTCCAAGGAACACTACAATGGAGAAGACAGAGCCTCAGAGCAAGTGATACCTGCCTGGGCTTGTACTTTCTAACTGTGTGACCTTGGGCAAAACACCACATTCTCTAGGACTCAGTCTTCTCACCTGTAAAATAGGGGTTTTTAACAGCCACCTTCCAAGGCTGTTATGAAGATTAAATAATTTATCCTTCTTGAGTTCTCCGGCCAAGGCCTGGCACTTGGTAGATAGTGTTCTGTTGTTACTGTCCCCCTGAAGCTCAGAAAAAGCACCTTTTGTCTAAATAACAGAAGAAAGAAAAATAACATTAATGAGAAGAGAGACAAAAGCTATTATTAAATTGTTCTGGGTGGAGTCACTGTTAATGACCTACAAACAAATTAACTTTCTTTGCCTTAGAAACCTAAAATTCTTAAGTGATGAAAGAGATTTCAAACAAATCTCTTAAAATATCTTTCTAGTTATCAACTGGAAGCAAATATTAATAATTACTGAACACTCCAACCTCCCCTCCTCAAATGTACTGTTCATAGTTTTCCTTTATCAAGCAAGAGAAATCACAGGGTAGGACACAGCCTGGTTTCAGTCTTGCCTCTCCCACTTCGAGCTGCGAGTCTGTGTGCAGAGGACCCACGCTCCCTATGCTTTGGGTTCCTCAATGGTAACATGGAACTAATCACTGTGCCTAGTTCATGGGATAGTTTGTAAAATTAAACAATATAGATGAAGTATTTGGAACAGTTTCTGGCACAAAGTAAGCTCCCAATAAAAATGAAGATGACAACAATGACAACTGCTACTGTTATTAGTCCAAATATCCTCGGAGTTCTCACTTTAAACCCATTCCATGATTTGAAATCAGATATCTGAATTACTTGTCCATACTTGTTACCTTCCTGAATAAAACAATCCATATTTGTATGGGAAACAGATATTATTGGCTATTTTCCATTAGCCTCTCCAGATCTACTGTCCCTCAATTCTGTGTTCCAGAATAATGACCTTGTCTATCAGTGGGCTTCCTTGTCCTCTGGCTTCAGGTTGGAGTTAGTCAATGGGAGGTGCTGGCAGGAGACAGAAGAGAGGAAGGAAAGTGAGTTGGAGGTATCTGTTCCTCTAGCTCTCTCCCTGCTGGGTTACCAAGGTCGGTCATCAGTTGACCCCTCCCAAAGCCACAGCTCCTGCCAGACTGTCCTCTCTCACAGATCCGGCTACTCTCTCCAGGCTGTGACAATCTTCCCTCTCCTGGCTCCTCCAGGCCTGAAGGGGAAAAGGCTCCCCACTGTTGCAAGCCCAGGACACCTCACCATCTCTTGTTTTACGTAGTCCTGAACATATCATTTTAAATAGGCCCTGCATTAATCTCTTCTAAATTACCTCACTGCTTCCTGCTGGGGCCCAGACAGACACATAAGTCAAGCTTTGTGACATATGGTCATGCAAAACATGAAGAAAAGAACCACCTGTAATTCTTCATATAAGTGGAAAACAGCAGTGGAACCATAAGGCTGAGACTCTCCCGAAAGCACTTTACTTCAAACTCTTTTGTCACTGCAGCTGGGTAGCTCAGGTGGAGGGCAAAGTGGGCAACTCTAATCCTCTCAGCATTTGCCCTCCTCAGTGACCTTCTGTTCAGGTAAATGTTATTTCCTCTGACAACCTGCAGGATGAGAGGACTTGCTGGTACTGCATCTCTCAAATGATCAAAGTTTCCTCTCCATCCACATTCAATCCACTGAGGCACTTGCTACCATGCCCTTGAGAACAAGTTCAAATACAAGTTTCTCTAATGCTACCTCACCTTTTCCAAGCTGCCTTAGCAGAACTGGAGTTAAAAGAAACATCCTGGCGCTCTCCCTGTTAGCAATCAAACCATCAGTAATACTGAATGTCCCGGGGCTGCAGCTCTTAATTATAACCAGAGGTTAATTTTAGAAGGTGACACCCGCATCAGCTTTCACCTTCGCAATCTGAATGAATCTTTAACTGCATCTTTGGCCATACTTTATGAGAAAGTTATTCAATAAATGTTCGTGGGCAGCTCTAGGGACAAAACATCAGCCCAAGTACACAAAATGGATGAAGCATGCTTCAGCACCATTCATACCATGACATAGCAGAAACAGGCTAGGAAGCAGCTCTAATAAGGAGAAGTTCCAATGCAGAAAAGTTGTGTTTGTCTTTATAACACTTTCTATCAATTTAATGTGGACATGAAACACATAAGAGCAAACGTGCTATAAAACAATATCTTTACAACTGTCGTTTTTTAAAAAAAATCACAATTATGAACAATAAAAGCTGAAGTTACATTTTAATAGGAAAAATGGATAACGTCTAAACATTGGGCTGCATAGGAGATAGTCAACATAGGAAAAAGAGAGGCAGGACATACGAATAGAGGAAAAAAGAAAAATCAGGAAAATCAAGCTGACTTCATTGTTCAAATGTGGCACATATTTCATGAATCATGACATTACCACGGATGCCTTCTCCCAAAATCCACAACTAAGCAGCATTGGCAGCCTGAAAATGGTGTTGTTTCTTTCAAAAGACAACACAACTGATGAACAGTAATTTTATTTACTTAAGAGATAGGTTGCTAAAGAGCTGTATATAGATTTTTGTACAGAGAATCATATTTCAATGCACTAGGGGATCCAGCTCTGTTTACAAAATGCTCAAGTGCATACTTTGTAAAGTGAATGGTAACGCCCTTGCCCCTGGCCCTCTCTTCATTTATGTGTATGAGATTAAACAGTTGGTTTGCATGTGTGTGCATATGCATGCATGCATGTATAAATAGTTCAAAGAATTATTCAGGGTTCAAGTCAGCAAAAGACTCCAAAGTGATTAAAAATTGCATCAATTTTTATTAAGAAAAGACAACTTTGGTGTCTGTCTAAACGAAGATATGAAAAATATTTTACTTTCAGATGCTTCAGTGCCCATTCAGAAGATTAACAAAAAAAGATACAAGGTGTAAGTTTTAACGAAGTCACAGAGAATAACACAGAGACATAGACTGGGACAGGGTTTCTCAAACAGGAAGATCCATCCCCCATTCTCAGGGCCCCTGGAACTGTGGGAGAATTTACATAGGTTTTGATTTCTTTGATAATCCAATCCTCTGCTCCCATTGCTTGCACTAAATTACTTTATTATTAATATTTAGAAATACAAAAGCTTCTATTTTGCAGAGGTAGTCTACAATTAAGAGATATTTTTATAACATTATTTTCCTCTCAACTGAGGTCTGCAGCTCATTGAAGTTGTATGAGTTTATGTGAACTTTTCTCCTTTAAAAGGGAGTTTTAATCCTATTATATTGAATTTGAATGGGAAGAGTCAGTATGAACTCGATGTATTTTATCTTTAAAAACACACACATATTTCCTAACTCTACCCTTAAATTGGCCTAGAAATAATGAGCAACCTAGTAGTCCCAATGGATTAGGATCTCTAAATATCATCCCTCACTTAAAGAAAACAGGGTTCTTAGGGGGAATGGCTTGATACCAGGTGAGGCAGAAAATATAAAGGACGAACCTAGAACATCTTATCTTACCAGAAGCGAGGGAGTTCCTAAAGACTACCAGGAGAAAGTCAAAAGGATGCAGGAGCCAACTTCAGTAGGCTCCTACTGACCAAAATGAAATGGATTAAAACAAATGTGTTTAAATGCATGGCACCAAAGTCAACAGCGACAATAAAACCTCCCCTCCTCATTGGCTACCCATGGGGGATGTGAGCAAACCATGTTCTTATTTTGAAAACTAGTAAACAAAGAGAAAGAATAGAGCATTTATTTTGCCTTGCCAGAATGAGTTACACTTCAAGATAACCAGAGAGCTAATCGGCTGACAGGGGGAATCTGTCTTTATAGAAGTCCAGCTAATAAGTGAAGAAATAGTAAAATTACAACATCATCATTTAAAAATCCCCAATAACTTAATAGATTTAGAAAAACCATTTACAAAATAATGTTGCCAAATATCATCAGAACTGAGTCTGATGACACTTCTAGGTCTGTCTACCAATTTATAAAAAGCAGAGAACAGAGAGCATGTTAAATGACAACACAGCAGACAGTCAACAAAATCCAGGCTACGGAACATCTGGTAGAAAAATCAACCTTCCCCCAACAACAAATAAATTACAAAAAGAAGAGAAAGATAACCAAAAATATTAATAAAAACAAGGCTTATCCAGATTTGTTGCTAATTTATTTTGCACATGTACAACTCCCCAAACCATTACACACATTCATATATCCTATATGCATATGCAAACATAAATTGTTGCTTCAAAAATTACTAGGAAACAATTATAATTTTAGAATACACTATTTCATAATTGGGAAATTATAAAACTTAGCGTGAGCCCTCGCTCTTCAGAAATAAAGCAAATTTGGAAAGCTTAGGACAGTAATGCTCATCTGAGACACAAGTACCCCATGGGGGAGTTTATTATTGTTGGGGGGGGGATCATAAAATTGGCAAAAGCCTGATTTTTAAAAATTGTTTTCTTTTTCTGAGTGATCAGCAAGGAGTATTCTCTTAAAAGCTTGATTAACAATGTAAGTTTATATTTGGAAAATTCTAAAAATATTTAATTGTATATAATAATATTATGAAGGGTCATTTTTTAAATTTCTTACCAAGTGCCAGGTTCTATGCTGAACATTACATACATTACATGACAACCATAGGAAAAGGTATCCCTATTTCTCAGAAGAGAGGAAGTAACCTTTCTAAGGCTATACAGTTAGTAATATATATATATCTCTCCATATGCAGTAATAATCTCAATACATGCAGAAAAAGCATTTCACAAAATTCAACTTCCATTCATATAAAACTCTCAAAAAACTAGGAATAAAAGGGAACTTGATAAAGGGCATCTGTGAAAAATCTATAGCTAACATCATACTAAATGATGAAAGACCACTTCTCTTACCACTTCTATTCAATATTGATGATCCTAGCCAGTGTAATAAGGCAAGAAAAACATAAAGAAAGGAGGAAGTAAAATTTAGTATTTGTAGATGACATAATCATCTATGTAGAAGGACTATACCAAAGTTATGAAAGTAATAACTGAGTTTATCAAGGTCATAAGATACAAGGTCAATTTACAGAAATCAACTGTATTTTTACATAATGGCAATGAACAACTGGAAGTTGAAATTAAAAAGAAAATACCAAAAACATGACATACTTAGGGATAAATTTAACATAATATGTCCATTGAAAACCATAAAACATTGCTGAGAGAAATTAAGGAAGAACTAAATGGAGAGAGATATCATGTTCATGGAAAATAGGATACAAAATATGCACAAACTATAAAAGAAAAATTTGATAATTTGGGCTTCATCAAAATTAAAATGCCTCTATCCTTCAAAAGACACTGATAAGAAAATAAGACAAGTCATTGACTAGAAGATAATATTTGCAAAACATATATGTGATAAAAGACTTGTACCTGGAAAATATAAACAACTCACAACTCGATAAGGAGACTAACAATCCATTAAAAATATAAGCAAAATATTTGAACAGATATTTTACTGAGGAAAACATTTGATTGGCCAATATGAAAAGATGCTCAACATTATTAGTCATCAGGAAAATGCAATGTATTAGTTCTGCAATCTAACTAGGATTGCTAAAACTAAAAAAAAAAACTGAAAATTTCAAGTATTACAAGGACACAGATCAACTAGAAATCTCACAAATTGCTTGTGGAAAATCAAAATGTACAGCCACTCTGGAAAACAGTTTGGCAACGTGATTGTTAATTTTATGTATTAAATTGCTGAACCACAGTGCCCAGATAGTTAGTCAAACATTATTTTGGATATTTCTGTGAAGGTGTTTTTTGGATGAGATTAACATTTAAATGGCAAACTTTGAGTAAAGCAGATTGCCCTCCATAATGTAGGTGGGCCTCATACTACCAGTTGAAGGTCTTCATCCAGCAAAGACTGACCTCTCCTGAGCAAGAAGGAATTCTGCCAGCAGACTACTTTTCAACTCGAACTGCAATGTTTCCCCAACCCAGTTCCAGTGACCACCCTCCTCAAGGTCAACAACCTCCTTCCCATACCTCTCACCTGGCATGAAGCAATGTCTGAGTCCACAATCACTAGTTGAAAGAAAAAGGAGCTCACTCAAGCTGGCCTAAATATTAATATATGTGACTCTATATGTCACTAAGAACATGAGTAATTTATAGAATTCGGGCACAGGAAGCACAGTATGGCTCAGGAAGGTTTGGTACCAGGAAGTGGCACATCTCTCCTCCTTAAGGCCCCATGGTCTCTCATATCTGTTTCCTTCCCCTCCTGTCTGCCTCTGTCTCATCCCTATTCCTTTTTTTTTTGTAACAGGTCTCCCTCTGTCACCCCAGCTAGACTAGAGTACAGTGGCATCCTCATAGCTCACAGCAACCTGAAATTCCTAGGCTCAAGCAATTCTCCTGCCTCAGCCTCCTGAGTAGCTGGGACTACAGGCGAGTGCCACTGTGTCCGGCTAATTTTAATTCTTAAAGCTTTCTTATTTTTGTACAGATGGGATCTCACTCTTTCTCAGGCTGGTCTGGAACTCCTGACCTCAAGCAGTCCTCCCACCTTGTCCTCCCAAAATGCTGGGATTATAGGCGTAAGCCACTGTGCCTGGCCTTCCTCTTACTTTTTCTTTTCCAGGCTACTCTATGCACATGAGTCAAACATAGCTGGCCTGGCCCAGCCCTAACTGGACTTCTATCACTTCATTGAGCCTCACATCCAAGTCTCAGGGAAAAGAATCTGATTAATTCATCTTGCGGTCCACTTGGCTATGGATACAGAGTTCATACCCCAAAGTGAATGTCCAGTGGGCAGGAGCTAGCTTAGAAGACAAGTCTCTAGAAACAGTATAAGGAACAGGGAAGATATGGTCAATCTCCAGGCCTATGAGAACCCAGCTGAGCTGATCTCAATTTTAAACCACTGTACATTCTCTCTCTCAGCTTCTTGCTACCCAAGAACTCCAAGCACACTCCTGCCTCAGGGCCCTTGTATTTGCTGTTCTCTTTGCCAGGCTCTCCCTACAGACAAACACAGGGCCTGCTCCCTCACTTCCTCAGGCCTCTGCTCAAATGGTCAGACCTTCCCTGAGCACATATTTAAAACTGCAACCCTGATAGCACACTCTTTGCCACTTTTCACACTCTATTTTTTTCTCAGAGGATTGTAAAAAAACAAGACGTGCTCATATATATTTACTTGTTAATCTGTTTACTATTTATCCCCACCCCCACCCCAGAATATAAGCTTCATGAGAGTGAGAGATATTATGTTTCCTACTATATCCCTAAGATTCTTAGGATCAGGCACAGAGTAGATATTCCATCAATATTTGTTGAATAAATGTTAATTTATTTTATGTGCCTACCAGTTGAATAACTGCCATCAGAGTCCATTCATCCCCACTGATAATGTCCATGGTTGGTCTTTTCCTACCATGTCTGTGCCAGTATTTTGTACTCTTTCAATACTGACACTAGCTATTTTTACCTACCCCTGCCCCCCGCCAGGTCTGTTGTTAGTTCTCAATAAGATGCTCAACTTAACTCCTCTTTGGCCATTAAATCACATTCTGGCAGCTTCAGTTTGGCTTTCCCCATACAAAGGACCCCAAATGCTCTCACTATAGAATTCCACTTCTAAGAAACCCTACAGAGCTTCAGCAACCCTGTTCTTCTCTTTCCAACGTAGCCATGTCTTAGACGGGACCTCAAGAATTTAAACTTCCTTAAACTCACTCACAGGATTTTGCACAGTAACTTGTAAACAGATGATGCTTAATAAAATGTTCATGAATTGAGATTTACTGATTGATCATTCAGTACATAGAAACTAAAAATAAAAATCTCTGCTGCAGACAATTTATTAATTGTGAGCACCTACTCCTGTTGCACTGTACTAGAGGCTGGAGCAGAAGAGATGAAAAATACACATTGCCAAAGGACACACTTAAGTGCAGGGATTAAAACAGCCATACAGATAACTAATGAGGAAGATTATGAGAAGATTATTAAGTGGAAAAAAATTCTCAGAGGCAGGAAAGTGGAGTGAAAAAGACCGTATGTATATGAGAAAGGTGTTAGGAAGGACATAGAATACTTAAAAGGCCTTGAAGAATGGAGAGGAGAAATATTTAGAACTCAATTAGAATGTAAACATTACATGAGAAAAATATGAAGATGTAGCTAAAATTTTTAAAGGTATATAGCTTTAAATACACTTACCAGAAAATAAAGGAAGTTTAAAAATAAATAAGCTAAGCATTCAAATCCAAAAGTTAGAAAAATAAAAACAGAGCAAGCCCAAAGAAACAGAAGGAAGGAAATAAGGTAGAAATCAATAAGTTAGAGAACTATAATAACAAAATCAAAAATTGGTTCTTTATAAAGCTTTGATAAGATAAACATCTGCCAAGACTGGCCAAGAAAATAAGAGAAAAGATTCCAATAAAACAATGAAAAAGGAGAAATAACTACAGATACAACAGAGGTTTAGAAATAAAGAGAGGATAATATTTTGATGTTTTGACAGATGGAGGTAGGGAAAGGTAGCACTCCAGGACTAGGATACAATGTGAGCAAAGCCAAGGGAGGGCATGTTTGGGAGACCACAAGTAATTGGTGTGAGTAGAAGAACTTCAGGATGTCTGTTGAGAACTGTGAAATACTGCTGTATGGAGAGCCAGTATCCTAATGATGAAGTCCCTTAGAAGCAGACATTCTGTGAGCAATGGGGAGCTATTGTTGTTTTCTGAGGAGTAGGAAATCAAAGATGTGCCTCAAGAAGATGCCTTGTAACAAGCAGAATGGCAGTGACTGTGATTGTTTAGAGTAGAAGATGATGAGGGCCTGAATGGGGCTTTGGAAACAGAGACAGACCCAAAAAATAACGTGGAGGGAAGAATCTATACAGTTTGGCAAGTGACTACAAGTATGTGTGGGGATGGGAGTATGGGGCTAGGAGTGGAAGAGGTATCAGATTCTGCCAAGGTATCGATATACAATCCAGAAGAAATTGCTGGATTGTATATTAGGAGATCCATGGTAATCTATAAGATAATAGTTTCAGATCCGTGAAAAATGGCATTGGATTTTAATGGGGATTACACTGAATCTGTAGATCACTTTGGGCAGTACAGACATTTTAACCAGTGTTGATGCTGCTGATTCATGAGCATGATATGTTTTTCTATCTGTTTATGGTCTCTGTAATTTCCTTCCTCAGTGTTTCATAGTTCTCCTTGCAGAGGTCTTTCATCTCCTCAGTTAAATATATTCCTAGGTATTTTATTTTCTTTGTTGTTACTATAAAAGGTATTGAGTCTTTGATTTGGTTCTCAGCTTGACTGTGGTTGGCATATATGAATGCTATTGATTTGTGTACATTGATTTTTTTAACCTGAGACTTTGCTGAATTTGTTTATCAATTCCAGGAGTCTCCTGGCAGAATCTTTGGGGTTTTCTAGATATAAGATCATACTGTCAGCACAGAGTGATTGTTTGACCTCTTCTGTCCCCATTTGGACATCCTTGATTTCCTTCTCTTGTCTGATTGCTCTGGCTAGGGACTCCAACACTATGTTGAATGGAAGCGATGATAGTGGGTAAGCTTATCTGGTTCTAGTTCTAAGTGCAAATGCTTTCAATTTTTCCCCATTCAGTGTGATGTTGGCTGTGGGTTTGTCACATACGGCTTTTATAATTTTGAAGTAAGGCCAATTTATGCCTATTTTATTAAGCATTCTTACATAAAAGAGTGCTGAATGTTGTCAATGCTTTTTCTGCATCTATTGAGGGGATGATATGGTCTTTGTTAAAGACCCTGTATAGCAAAAGCAATCTTAAGCAAAAATAACAAATTGCGAAGCATCAATTTATCAGACTTCAAGATATACTATAAGGCTATAAGTAACCAAAACAGCATGGTACTGGCACAAGAACAGAGACATAGATCAATGGATCAAAACAGAGAACCCAGATATAAAACCATCCTCATATTGCCATCTGATCATTGACAAAGCAGATAAAAACATACATTGGGGAAAAGAATCTCTATTCAATAAATGGTGCTGGGAAAATTGGATAGCCACATGTAGAAGACTGAAACAGGATCCACACCTCTCACAACTCACAAAATCAATTCATGATGGACAATAGACTTAAGCCTAAGGCATGAAACTATAAGAATTCTATAAGAAAATGTTGGAAAAACTCTTATAGACATTGGCCTAGGCAAAGAATTTATGAAGAAGACACCAAAAGCAATCATAGCAACAAAAATAAATAAATGAGACTTGATCAAATTAAAGAGCCTCTACACAGCCAAAGAAATAATCAATACAGTGACTAGACAACCTACAAATGGGAGAAAATATTTGCATACCATACATAAAGGGTTGATAACCAGAATCTACAAAGAACTCAAGCAAATCAGCAAGAAAAAAATCAAATAACCCCATTAAAAAGTAGGCAAAAGACAGGAACAGAAACTTTTCAAATGAAGACAGACTAATGGCTAATAAACATGAAAAAATGCTCAACATCTCTAATCATCAGGGAAATATAAATCAAAACCATAATGAGATATCACTTTACTCCAGAGAGAATGGTTTTTATCAAAAAGTCCTAAAACAACAACTCTTGGCATGGATGCAGAGAGATAGCAATGCTCATACACTGTTGGTGGGGCTACAAACTAGGACAACCTCAATGGAAAGTAGTATGGAGATACCTCAAAGAACTAAAAGTAGACCTACCCTTTGATTCAGCAATCCCACTACTGAGTATTTATCTAAAGGAAAAAAATTTTATAAAAAAGATATCTGCACTGGAATGCTTATAGTAGCACAATTCGCAGTTGCAAAGATGTGGAAACAACCCAAGTGCCCATTAATACATGAGTATAAAAATAAAATGTGGTATATGTATATCATGGAGTACTACTCAGCCATAAAAAAATAGTGAACTAAAACCTCTTGTATTAACCTGGATGGAACTGGAGAGACCATTCTTCTAAGCGAAGTATCACAAGAATGGAAAAACAAACACCACATGTACTCACCATTAAATTGGAATTAATTGATCAACACTTACCTGCACATATGGAAATAACACTCATTGGAAATCAAGCAGGTGGGCGGGAGGAGGAAGGGATGGGTAAATTCACACCTAATGGGTACAATGCACACTATCTGGGTGATGGGCACACTTATAACTTTGACTCAAACAGTACAAAAGCAATTTATGTAACCAAAACATTTGTACCCCCATAATATTCTTAAATACAATTTTAAAAAAAGATAACAATTTCAGAGGGAGGTCAGAATGGAAAGGAGATACAAAGGAACTAGTTGAGGGACCGAATAACCATAACTTAAATGTTCTTTATTGTTTCCAAACCATTTTCATCTTATTTCATCCTTACTGGCCTGTGGGATGGGAAGGTAAGAAAGACTGTCACTTTTCCAAGCTACAGGAGCCAAGAGAATTGAAGTCAATTTCTCCAACATTCCAGGACAGGAAGTTGGTAAGTTATTTGAAAATGTCAGTTAAGGCAAGAGCTCATAACAACATAACACAAGCAAAACATTTTTCTTTCATTTGGCTACCCACTGTCTGAACTGTGTCCTGTGTTTGGCAAGTTTACCATTTTATGACTCCAGATTGCGTGAGGCAAGATTGATTGCCTCGCCAAAGTGAGAGGAAAAAGCTAGATACTTGTTTGCCCAGTTTCCCTTGCAGCTAAAGAAAAGGCTGAGGGAGATCTGAGCTCTGCCAGCCAGGCAGCCATTGGACTCAGGAGCTCTCAGGGAGAAAGGGGAGGAGGGCAGCTCACTCTC